>BJBW01003475.1:0-70919 GCA_004320125.1 Scolopax mira
CTCTCCAGCAGTTCCCTGTCCTTCTGGAACTGGGGAGCTCAGAACTGGTCCCAGTGCTCCAGATGGGGCCTCCCCATAGCAGCGCACGCGCTCTCCCACCCCGCTTTCGGGCGGCGGGGGGTTCCCCGAGCATCCTCCGCGCGGGGTCGGGGGGGGGGGGGCGGGATGCGGGCGCGGGGAGGCGCGGAGCCGGGGCCGCTGCCCATTGCACATTCTCTCCGGGCGGCGGCGCGGTGCTCGGCTCCGCTCCCCTCGCCGCGGCCCCGCACGCCTCGGCCCGGCCCCGGCGGCACGAACATGGCGACGCCGAGCAGCGGCGGGGCTGGCCGGGCCGCCCCGCTCCCCCGGCGGCTCCTGCTGCCGCTGCTGATGGTGGTGCCGGTGGTGGCGGCGGCGGGCGGCCATTCCGTCCTGCTGCTCCGCGACCCGCCACCCGCCCCCGCCGCCCAGACCCTGCGGAGCCGCCGCGCCGCCCCGCGCCCCGCCGAGCCCATCCAGGTGTACGGGCAGGTGAGACGGAACGGCGGGTGGGGGGGTGTGTGTGTGTTAAACCGCAAGCGGGGAAACGGAGGGGCGAACCGGAGCGGGAGTGAAGGGGGGGAAACACACACACGTCGGGGTGGCACAGCCCCCCCCTCTCGCCCCCCAAAATACGCGTTGCATCACCCCCAGCGGCGCTTCCCCCCACCCCCGAGGACGGGGAATCGGGGTACCGATGCGGTCGCCAGCTCCCCCAGCACAGCCACTGGGCTTTTATTCTCCCCTTTCAGCTTCCCCCCGGTGCCGGTGTCGCGAGTGGGGGGAGCCGGCGGCGGCGCCGCACGGCCTCGGGGGCAGCGGCCACCCGCGGGGGTGTTCTCTGTGTGTGCGTGTGTGTGCGTGGTTTTTGTGCACACTTGCTGCTCGGAAAAGAACTTCCAGGCGTGCAGGGGATGGAGCCGATCGCGGCAGGGGATGGCCGGCATCCCCTCGGCGCCCGGTGGGGATGCGGGCTGCTGGCGAGGCAGCTCCGCTCCACCTCATCACTTCTTCCCTGCCCGCAACTTGCCCCGCACGCAAAGCGGCAGACGTTCCAAACCGCCTGATCTCTGCCTATTTCCAGCTCTTTTTTTTTTTTCCTCTTTTTTTTTTCTTCCCCCCCCAATCCATCTCAAACTAGTCGGATTGGCGCTGGGGTTGCAGGAGCTGCTGGGTGGCCAAGGGCACGCACTGGCTCACTGGATGGGGATTCGAGCCCCTCTGCTCCCGGTGGTGGCCTCCTTGCCTACAGATGCTGGCCTTGACCCTTTCTACGCTCGGCTGCTGGGTAGAGGGAGGTGACTTCTAGCAGGAGGCATTGCTGTTTGTGAGGCACCCAGGTCCTTCTCTGCCAGAAGGGCTCCTTTTCTGCATTTGCACCCCAGCCTCCATCCCTCCTTGAGAAGAAGGGGAGAGGAGTTGCTTATCTCAGGAAAACATAACAACTGCTGTTTCTGAAAGTCTCCCCGGTCCAGCTCGATTCTCTGGCCTGTAAGGGCTCCTCCTTGTCCCTCCTTTTCCAGACAACCTTCGCTTTAGGGATGATAAGGATTTAAGCTCAGGCAGCCTGGATGCCTGCTAGGGACAGCTTCATCCTTAAAAACCCTGCTTCATTTTTCACCTCTCAACATTCTGCACAACGCTGTTGCCGTGCTTGACCCTCCTTGCCGTGTCCCCAGCACATGCCCAAAAGGCTGAGGAGGGGCTGGGGATGACTGACCCCCACAGAGGCAAGGCACTGCTCCAGGAGGGGCTTCGAGCCTTCAGTAACATCTACGTTTGCCTCCTTGGCTAGTGCTTTCCCTTCTGGGGGCCCTATAATTTCCCCTTTTTATTGCATCTTGGATGGGAAAGAGCCAGTCGTGAGGCAGGCCTGGCTGTAGGGCAACACGTAGGGCTAGAGCTTCTCCTAAAGCCCTGCTCCTCTTCCCCCACATAGAGGATGGGAAAAGCTGTTCCTACTCCCCTGGAAAATCTGCTTCGCCTCCTCTACCTCCTCAACATTTGGCTGTTTTTAGCGTCACGCATCTACCCCATTTTAGAAACAAATCTCACACTTGTCTCTCCATCTACAGAAAAACATTTGAAGCACTTTCCCTTTCCTCTTTCCCCATGGCTTTCCCCTAACCTGCCTCCCTGGGGCAGGGAGAGAGCTGCTTCAGCGGGAGAGTCCTCTGTGTGCAGTGGGATATCTAAAAGGGTATAGTATACAGGGTATAGTAACCCTGGCACTGTCTGGAATGGGACTAATTGGAAGCAGTGGGACTTTGGCAAAGTTTTAAGTTGCCCCTGTTTGGTCTTTTCTCGTGGTCTGAAGCTTTCAGAAGGGATTAACCCAGGGAACAGGAGCCGTTCTCGTGGGCAGCTCGGTGCCTGGCTTCAGCCTAGCTTACAAAGCCGGTCCTCCCACTCCTTCGGGGAGGGACACACAACATTTAAAGCCAAGGTATTGCATGTCACCAGATAGAGTTTATTGACACCAAACAACAGCTCCAAATCCTCCCGAGCGGTACAGTGCTTTAATCGCCAGTACAAGGAGCGAGCATGCGTGTCCCAGTCCACGTTACAGATCAGACCGTGCAGCATTACCAACTCCCCCCCCCCCCCCCCAGAAGCCAAAAAGCTGTGTAACACACTACTCGGCAGTCTCGCACCTCATCAAAAACACTGAGCCCTCTTCATGTGCCCTCTTGCCCAGCTCTCTCCTGCTCCTCTAACCAGCATAACAATCGTGGGGTCACCAAAACACCCCTCCATAAGGGACATGATTGCCAGGGGTGGTGCTTGTGCCCAGCATCCTGGTGCCATGTGGCTGCAGTCCCTGAGATCTGGGATACGACCTCCTCCCGTGCAGTTGGCAGGTCACTCAGCCATATGCTACATGCTGGCTCCTGCCCCAGAACTCCCTAACTCTCAACTGCAGTCCCCGTGTGGCCTCGGGGGATGGTACAGAGCCATAGCTCAGCTTGGAGGTGCAGGAGGTTGGTTCTGCTGGTCGCCGTGGGAGATGTCACCAGGGGACCAGAGCGAGAGCGAGGGACGCATTGTCCCAGCCGCAATCGAGGAAGGGAAGACAGTCCAAAACCTTTGTGGCTCCTCAGGAGCCACACGCAGGTTACTTGACACCATCAGCAACAGGCTTGGAGCCTTCTTGCCCTAGATACCAAAGACACAAGCACAAAACATTACTTGGTTGGCTCCTCTGTATCCTCACCACCGACCACATCCTGGCACGCGTGGCTACACCGACACTTTTTGGGACCCTCAGCAAACAACAAGACTGGGCGCATACACCCTTGTGCCTTTGTGATTTTGCCTGGGTTTTTCCTGACTCCACAGCACCAGCGACCAAGAGACCAAATGCAGGACTCCAGCCACCGCCAGCTTCGAGACAGAGCGGGTTTTGTTCCCTCGCACCGCCCTCACCTCTACGGGGCTCTTGGCAAGCGTCACAAAGGACAGACCGTAATGAAGCGGGCACCGACACGTGACGGGTCTTTTCTAGGATGGCACTGACAGCTTAAAAACATCCCCAAGGCAAAACAACTGCTGCTTACAGACCCCCTCTGGGGCCGGCAGTGCTCCCCAAACCCCTTCCGGCAACCATTGTGCCCTGCCTTCTCCATCCTGCCCTGACCCCTGGCTACCAAGGCTGTGGCTCATTTGCCACCTGCCTGTAACGACCTCCCTGCTCTTGCCTCCTATCCCTACTCACACCTGGGACACAGGGACTCGGCACCAAGACTATACATCACTAGAGAACGTCCCCACTGCTCCCCATCAATCTCACCCCCCTTCCTGGGGGAAAGCCAGCCACGAACCGCACTGCCTGGGAGGATTTGTCTTAATGCAACCAACAAGGAAAAAATAGAAAACTGTAGCCCCTGTGGCTGCCTACCTGTGTCCTGGGATGAAGCTTCTCCCGTGTCCGTAAGGCTGATCAGCACTGGGTCATAGCTGCTGTTGAGAAGCTCTGAGGCTGGAGACCAACTTCTGTCTGCTGGACCTAAGGGGCAAGAGGGAGGAGCAGGGTTACAGTCAGCATTTACACTGCTGGGCTGCTCATACAGACACACAGATCTAAGCTTTATCCTTCGACAAACCTTTCCCTTCTTGAGAAAGGCTTATCCATAAACCTGCCCCCCCAAGCACGCACCTCACAACCTCCACCTTACACCGTGCTGAGACAAAAGACATCTTTCTCTCCATGCTGCTACTGCAAGGCCTCAGTCTCTCCCCGTGCCTCCAGCCTCCCCTCTGTGCCTCTCTGTCCCCTGGGCCAGCCTTCCTGCCTCTCCCAACAGAGGTCATCTCTCTTCCTCCTGGGAGGACCTACTTCATGTTTTTCCCCAGGGCTAACCAATCCAGCCTTTGAGGAAACGGATCAGGTTTTCCTCATTTGCAGGACCTTTACTACCAGATAACCTTTCTCCAGCCCACCTGCTTGACCTTGACGTCCCTCCCCTAATCACTGATGAAGACCTAGGATGATCTCTTTCACCTGATAGCACTTACAGTCCCACCTGCTACCCCAGCCTGCATTACATTAGAACCTACGCTGCACTGCGATGCCACTCAGGGATCTTGATCTCTACGGCAGAAGTTTTTCTAGGCAGCTGAGGAGAATTCCTCTCCCGTTAACATAACACTGCTGCAGTGACCTTCCGCAGGAGACGTTAACACCTCAGTCTCTGAGGCACTGCACACCAAGGAAGCAAAGCTTCCTCGTCCCCCTCTGGCTCCCCCGGGATGATGACACCCCCAGAGTAGTGGGCACAGACAGGCACCGGCTCGTGGGCAGAGCTGCTCCTCAGCTTTGAAAGTCCCTTCCCAGGGCCTTCACAACATGCAGACACGGTTTCTGATGGCAAACTACTCTAAAATGCTGTCAAAATAATGTCTTAATAGAGACAGCTGAAGCTTCTCTTCTTTTGATGCCCCTAGCATATCCTGGTTAGAGAGTCCACCTTAGCTCCCCTTCCCTCACAACCTGCAAACTGGCAAAGAGCATTTCTTCCTCCCAAGGAGACAGAAAAGTGCCCGGCAGGGTAAATGCCATCCGGCAACGCGAGCGGAGACATCCATCACGCTGCATCGGAACTGAACCGTATTTAATTCTGACCTAGTTTGCAGAAGGCAGAAACCTTCCCATATTAGACTGTAACCTTCTGGAGGTGCCCTGGGTGGTGATGGCACGTCCCAGCACAGGGCTGCCTGTGGCCTCATGGACCCCCCCATCCTTTTTGTCCCTTTCCCGGGGTGCTGCCCTGGGAAAGCTCCTAGTGCCTGGTTTTGCTCCCAAGTTTGCAGGGAGAGATGGGTCTCCGGAAGCCATGTGGTTCCTGCTCCTGGCATCTCTGCAGCTAGGGAGGGGTATTTGTGTTTTTATTCCTTGTTTCCCCTTCGGCAGGTTCCTGGTGGACCCTGCTGTTGGGAGTAAGGGAGCATGGCGGTGTCCCAGGGGCATTACAGCTCTCTGTTGCTGTAATGACGAGCTGATGGCACACTTCACTGGCGGTGCGCGAGACCTTCTCTGCTGCCTTCCCCCTCGTACCTCGGTTATGGAGTGCCTGTCCTCGGCTCCTACTCAAGTTGGCCGGGGCGGCCTAGATTCCCCCTCACCCCCTGCTCCAACCATTTATAAAGAGACCCATCTCTGGGACCCACTCATTTCTGGGGTAAATGGTGCCCTGGCCTTAACCGCAGTCCTCCCCATCCCTTACCCTTTTCCTTCCTCCTAGAAACAACAGCAAGCTGAGAGCTCTGTTGGTGGTAGCGGGGAGAAAACAGCTCTGCCACCAGATGATTTCAGTGTTAAGACAATTAACATGGGCCTGGCGCGCTCAGCAATGAGTCACCCGTGTTTCACATCAATGATTTCAGACCCTGGCATTTTCAGTCCCAGCCGCGAGCAGCGCTGCGGCAGAGGCACAGCCTGTATTTTTAAAATACTGTGGCAGGGCTGGAAACAGATGCTCGGGAGCAGAGCAGAAGGTACAGTAATGAAGCTTTAGCCAGAGCACACGGGGAACACGGCGTGCTGGGAATGCGATAGTCACCCCGACGCTCATCCTCCATGGCGGCTATTGCGTAAGCCTTGCTTGGGGGGGGAGGGGGGGAGAGGCAGAGAAAATGGGGACAAAAGCCCTGCACTTGTCTGCTACGGCCTCCAGCGAGCGGGATTGAGGAAGGAGACTGACGAGAGCACCTATCCTTTACAGCCCCATGCTCACTGAGCAGCAGCTTCGCTTCCGATCCCATTTAGCTACCACTTTCTTTAGCCCCATCCTCGCCCCTGCAGCTAACAGGTACGAGTCATTGAGCCAATTCCTCTGCCACAAGCATCCCCCAACATCCAGCCAGCCAAAATCCACCCCGACGCCAAAACTTAGACAGGTTCATCAGCTGCCTTGGAGAACTGTTGCTCTCGGGTACCCTCACTTTTCTAGCCATGGTCATAAGCCATTAACTCATCAGAAATTTCCTAGGAACTGCTTTTGTTTATAAGCATCCCGTTTCCAGTTATATAACCAGGACAGGGAAAAAAACCCAACAACCAAACAAAAAACCACAACCTAGGAGCCCTTTTTCCTGCACACCCTCAATTTCACAGCATTGAGCCACAGCCCCAAAGGAGTCGCACTGTGTCACCTCCTAATAACAGACCCCTGGGTCACACTGAGGCCACAGAGATACCTTTCCATATTTATATATAATTACGAGTAAAGCTAGCAGTGTTAACCAGAGCTACAGGCACCTTCCGTTATGTCTCTGTGCCAGTTTTCCCCTCCTGGACTTCACTTGGCACCTTACATATTAGGAGGACAAATTAAAATTTCATGCATGTTTCATAGACACTTAATGACTTGGCAAAGATCAAAACACCGCCCCATTTAGGGGAGTTTAAACTCAGTGCTGCTCCCATTAAGCACTGTGCATTGTCCGTTAGCAGGTTAAACTGGCTCCTGGGGAAGGTTTCCCCTTGTTTGGGGAGGTGGGGGGACTCTGTGATGGTGGGTTCCTGCCGAACGAGCCTCCTCCTGGCAAAGGCACTGGGGTTACTCGCGTCGGGGATAACGACAGCCTTATTGTAAAAGCATTTTCACAGAAAACATCCTGCTCAATGGGGTACTCCACAGACAGGGTTCAACGTGGAGCTGCTGCATGGGCAGCAAAAACCCAGGGTGCCCTTTCCTTCTCCCCTCAGCTATTTGGGATCCCACTGAGCTCCAAGGGGCCACAGTGGGAATGCTGAACCACAGGGCTGCGGTCTCCTGTGCCAGCAACCAGCAGAGGTGAACATGGGGGGCTTCTAAGCCCGAGATACCATTGCACAAGCACTTCTCGGGGGACTTACAGTGTAAGGCATCCTTCTGCGGCCTTCTCTTGCTTTGCACCCCTTAGTAAATCACGCTGGAGCAGCCTTCATCTACTCTGAAGCTTTCTGCAGAGCTTCCTCCCTCCTACCAGGGAGACCAACCTTGCTTGTGCTCAGTTTGCCCCTTGTAGAGGGGTGCTGCCCTAATTAGGCTGCTGGAAGTCACATGGCTCCTAATGTCTAACAAGATTCAGCTGGCTCCTTGGAGCCCAGACACCTCCCTGGTGACCTTGCTCAGAGGAAGGGTCTTTTGGAGGCTCGCAGTCATTTTTGGCCTGGGGGAAACAAAAACCAAATGGCTGAGGCTAAAGCAAGGCTCAGGTAGGAAATCCTGTGGTTTTCCTGTTTTTGAAACTGTCCTACTGCCATGTTTCTTACAGATAAAAACAACCCAAAGCGCTACTGAAAGTGGCTCTGAGGTGGTGGTGAGCCCCTCTCTGCTGAGGGGAGCTGGGGATGGGATGCTCAAGCAGATCTACAGCTGCTTTCCTTAGGGGAACAGACAAATTCATTTTGGAGGGGCTATCCTGGGGAAAGGAGCCTGGGCAGGATCTCTTGCTTCTGTCTCAGAATGCACAGCTACAGGCTATCCCCCTCCCTTCCAAAGCACAACGTGACTCTAGGCAGGTTAATAAACCAAGCACTCTGCCTGAAGGTGGCAACCTCAGCCTGGGTGCAGCCGGGAACCCCCCCAAAAAGCTGCATCCAAAATAATGGATAGAGATGTCCGAGATAGAGATTATTCTGCTTTTAAGGGATGGGAGGGGGACTGGGAGCCCAGAACCGCTCTGGATTCCAGCCCTGAGGCTGTATGTGGGCTGTCTGGGTGGGCATCAGCAATCCCTTCTCTGTCCAGCTTCCCTGCATCCTCTAACAGCATCCCTGCTTTTTTTCCGGTGGGCGCCCAAGGCTCCTGCTGGCTGCCTTTGTAGCGGATGCTGCTGCCTGACCTAAATCTCTGCTGCCTTTGTTCTCTGGGTGCTTCGATGTGGCCTGCCTGGCGGGGGGGGTGTGTGTCTGGCTGGGCAGCCAGGGGTACTGGCCCTGGGGGGCTGCTTGCTGCACCCACTGCTAGATTTTGATCATTTTAATTTTCCCCCCTTGTTTAAGCCTATTGCATAAGAAGGATTTGAGGGCTTCTGTTTCCCTTCTTCCCCCCAGCTCCTTTTAGAATAAAGATCTAGTTTTTCAACGTATTTTACTTGCCAGCTGCTGGTGGAGGCTAAACTGACTCCTTGCTGATCCCATGGAGCCTCAGGATATCAGGTTTAAGAAAAGCTTAGTCCTGTACTATTCCTATGTGACCTGCTCTGGGTGAACTTGCAAGGGGGTTGGGCTGGATGATCTCCAGAGGTCCCTTCCAGCTCCATAGCTTTCTGTGATTCTGTGATTATTACGGCTTCCCAGGGCCATGAGCTTAGGGGTTACCAGCTGTGGGCTGAGCACACACATGTCTTCTGCTTCTGCAGCCATCAGGGCTGCACCCATCGGTGTCTGAGCAGCTTCACCCGATCTTCCCAGTGATGGTGGTTGTTTCCCTGGCAGGTAGTAGTTGCTTTGGGTACCAGGTTTGCCCAGAGACTCCTGCCCCTTTAGCTCTCACCGTGGCGATGCTGCGATGGCTTCTGCATGGAATCCATCCCTTCTCATCTGGGGCCATTACAGTGTTCCCAGACACAATGCGCACGTGGGGAATGACGGGATGGCGTGCAACTGTGTGTGTGTGTGTGTGTGTTTGTGTTGGAAACCTGCACATCCTTCAGGGTACAGAAGTTGCTGAAGAAAGGTGACTGCTTCCCACGGCTCTTCACCTACTCAGCCTGGATTTGAAATCACTTCTTGGTCCTTGGTCTTAGTTTTCTTACTTCGTGTTCCTTCAGTCCTGTTTCTTTGAGGATGAATAAAGGGAAAAACTAACCCCTTTAGGCACACGCTTTTTGAAAATATCATCGTGGGAGATGCTTCTGTACCGGGCTTGAACAGGGAAGCCTTCTCTATAACTATTGGTGGCTTGAGGCAAGGGCTTGAATACATTGCTGAGGTGGCCTCGGTATAACTGATGGCAGTCCAGGGTTGGTGGCACCATCTGTGTGACCCCTGTTATGCTGAGCAGCCATCACTTGGACATGCTTTAAATGAGGCTGCAGAGGGAGGTGGGAGTGGGATGATGGCATGGCAACCTTGGAAAATGGCAATGGAAAGGTAAAGCCCATAGTGTCATTGCCCTTTAGTCCTTGAGGTGGGAGCTCCAAGACACCCCATGGCATCTCTCAAAGGTCTGCAGAGCTGGACACCCTGTGCCCCTCTGCTGATTGCCTTCTGGCCTGTTTTATTTCTGCCTCTGGTTTGAAAGAATTTCCCAAAAATCTGTGTTTTTCTGAGGAGGAGCGGTATGAATGTCCCTGCGGATGATGCTGTGGCTCAGGGTGCTCTTCTCCTTGGTGTTGCAGGTCAGCCTCAATGATTCCCACAATCAGATGGTCGTCCACTGGGCGGGAGAGAAGAGCAACGTGATCGTGGCCTTGGCCAGAGACAGCCTGTCCTTGCTGGGTCCCAAAAACAGCGACGTAAGTACTGGAACCTGGCTCTGTCTGGGGCTGCCATCCTGGTTTCTGTACTGGCGGCTGCTAAGATACAGCCTTCTTTTCTTTCATGGCCTGGGAGGATGAAGAAAAAGCCTGTGTTTGAGTTCAGAAGCACAACAAAACCCCATTTACTATCCTCTGTTTTGCCCCAAAGGCTTGAGCCCTGAAAGGCTGGCTCTGTCAATCTCTAAGGCTTCCCCCGCTTTTAGTTTTCTCCATTTTTAACCACATCTGTCAGAAGAGGAACCAGAGCTTTGCGCTCCTCACCCGGGGCCTTCTCTCCCTGGCAGGTTTATGTGTCGTACAACTATGGCAAGAGTTTTAAGAAGATCTCGGAGAGGTTCAGCTTCAGTGGGGGAAATGGCAGCGAGGTGGCCATCGCCCAGTTCTACCACAGCCCAGCTGACAACAAGAGGGTGAGGATGTAGCAGCAGCCCCAGCGGGGCTCATACATGGTTTATCACCCCCGATAGTATGAACACAGCACAGTCCTCGGGTCAGGGGACCCGGGTGTGCGGCCACCCCGACCCATGTCCGTGGATCATGCTGAGACCCTAGGAAAGTGCTGACAGGAGATTTTCTGTCGTGACTGTGGGTGCCTCATGTGGGGACTAAAAGCAGTTTAGTGCAGTTGTGTGAGCAGTTTGTGTGGGCATCTCACTTCCCAAGATTCTGGAGGTCCCTGAGGCAGAGGTGGGACGTGCCGACCATGCTGCTGTACTGCCTCTGCAGCTCTGCTGTGCTCAGCAGCATTGGAGTGTGTCACGAGAGGGGATGGCTGGGGATGGCAAATCCTCTCCTCCAGAGTTTGCCCTCCCAAAGGCTCCCCTGGGACATGTACTTTTCTCAGCTTTGACCTCCTGGAGACTGACCGCCTGTTTTCCTTCATTCCTTCTCGATTCTTCTCTTCCCAGTATATCTTCGTGGACGCCTTTGTCCCTTACCTCTGGATCACCACAGACTTCTGCAACAACGTTCAGGGCTTCTCAATTCCCTTCAGAGCAGCAGACCTCCTCCTGCACACCAGGAACCCCAACCTCCTCTTGGGTTTCGACAGGTCGCATCCTAAAAAACAGGTAGGTGCTTCTGTTTAGATGGAAAGGTCAGCATCCTACCTCTACCCTGCTGTGGCATTCCTCTGGCCTGTTACGTGCCCCACGGCCTTACGGCATGCCAGAAACCACCTGCCTCGTGCCATCGCCACGTGGTTTTGCGCTTTGACCCTCCAAGGTGTCTGATTTTGAGTCACTGTATGCAGAGCTGTTCCAAATTAGCCAGTACACCTCTTCCCTAACAGGTCAGGCTGGGTTCTGCCCTCTGGAGCGGTGCGGATGTGGTACCTGTGGGATGGCTGCCTTAAGCATTTGCTTTCCCTTCTCCTCTCTTTATGCCTCCTCCGTGCTGCTCCTGACCCTATCGATCTCCTCGACTGTTGTGGTCGTAACTCCCCGCCGAGCGCTGGCAGCCGAGGCAGGACTGACCTCTGCAGTATTTCATGTGGGCACGTGATTTGCCTTTGGCTTTTGCGTAACAAATTGCTGCTTGAAAACAAACCCTGATGGTTCCCCCCAAACCCTGCCCCCGGAGCAACCAGCTACAGTTTGTAAATTCTTACAGCACCCTCAGATACAGGCAAGGTAAGCCAAACCTGGAAGTGAAACAACCGTCCCCCAACATGTGAACTGGGGACAGTTGAGGAGGGTGTACGCAAGTCCTGTGCTGGTTTGAGGCTGGATGTAGCAGGGTGTGTTGATACCAATGCCTTCCTGGGGGATGGAGCTGGCTCGGAGTAGTACCTTCCCTGGGTGGACTGTTGAGGCTGGAGTCTGGCTGGCCGCACCTGCAAACCTGCAAAAAAAAAAAAAAAAAAGGCAAAAATTGTAGCTCGGACACCACTGTCCCTCTGGCATCTCTCACCTTTGTCGTTGCAGCTCTGGAAATCAGATGATTTTGGCCAGACCTGGATAATGATTCAGGAACACGTGAAGTCTTTTTCTTGGTACGTGTCTCCCCTTTGTGTTACACCCAGCTCCTGCCTTCTCTCGCACCTTACCTCTGTCTTCCATTCCTGCCCTGCACAAGCCAAGGACCTGGGGTACCAAAGCGTGCTCTGGTCCTGGCCCCCTGCTCCCCTCGCCCAGAGGATGTGGCACAGTGGGGTGACAAGACACAGCCGCTGATGCAGGGTCCCTGAGAGGCTCTGCATTCCCCTGGTTCTTGCATCTTGATAAAGCTCCCGCTCCTTGGTACTCACTGCCTTCTGCTTTGCTCTGCAGAAATAACGCCACAGACACCTTTTTTGTTCTTCCCAGGGGAGTTGAGCCCTATGATAAGCCAAATATGGTGTACATCGAGCGGCACGAGCCTTCTGGGGCTTCAACTGTCCTTCGCAGCACTGATTTCTTCCAGAGCCAAGAAAATAAAGAAATAATCCTGGAAGACGTTGAGGACTTCCAGCTCAGGGACAAATACATGTTTGCAACGAAGTCCATGGTAAGTATCAGGCGAACAAATCATGGCGGTGGGTGACAGTCGATGTTTTGGGACAGCACCATGGCCACAGCGGGGAATCATAGAATCATAGAATTGTCTAGGTTGGAAGGGACTTAAAGATCATCTAGTCCAACCATGAACCTAACTCTGACAAAAAAATAAATAAGAAATAGGAAGTAAAAATTACTAAACCATATTCCTGAGGACCATGTCTACTGTCTTTTGAACACCTTTTGAACACCATCCGTTGTGGCCTCACCAGTGTAGAGTAGAGAGGGAGAATGACCTCCCTCAGCCTACTGGCCACACTCTTCCCTGCGCAGCCCAGGATCCCATTGGCCCCCTTGACAACAAGGGCACATTGCTGGTGCATGGAAAGTGTGCTATCTACCAGGAGTCTCAGATCCTTCTCCTCAGAAGTGCTTCCCAGAAGATCCATCCCTAACCTGTACTGGTGCCTGGAGTTCTTCCTCCCCAGGTGCAGGACCCTACATACAACTCTTCAACACGTCCAGGGATGGTGATTCAACCACCTCCCTGGGCAGCCTATTCCAATGCCCGACCACTCTTTCTGTGAAGAATTCTTTTCTAATCTTCAGTCTAAACCTACCCTGTTGTATCAGAGACACGACGGGGGAGAGGCAGAGTCCTGCTCCTTCTAGAAGTCACTGAACATTTTGCTTTGTAGAAAAATGTGAGCGTTGCTCTCCTCCCCCGCTGCTGCCGTTGACTCTGCTTTAACGAGCAACCTTTGCCATTTAGGGTCGACTCTTTGCTAAATGCTGTGGCATTTCCTAGGCGGCAAGCAGCCAGCGTGTCACCTCTGCCTGCCCCAGAGGCTGCAGAGTTGCCTGACACTGGCGGGGGACGCGTTTGTGGTGCAGTTTCAGCTTCTCAGCAGCTTTTCTCACAGGTGGTAGAGCCTGCAGCTCTTGGGGCCGGTCCCCTTGGCGCTCCGCCTGCTCTGCAGCCTGCTGTGGTTTGCAGGAGATTTTATCTAGGCTCGCTGGAGGCATAGAAGGAAACGTGGGGGATGGTCCGCGTCTCTGCCGAGATGTCACCGTGCTCCAGGGAGCAGCTCTCCAAAAGCACGGGGCTGCTTAGAGTCAGCGTCCTTCAAAGTGTGACCTCAGTTTGGGGGGGTTTTTCAGAGCTGTTCCACTTTCTGGAAGGCTCAGATCATGCTTTATCCTGCAGCTCTAATGACTGGCATTAGACTAAACAATATTAAAATCATCCATATTCCATGCCGAGGCAAAGACCAGTGGGAAACACAGAGGATCAGAGGATGGTTGGCCTGGCTGCAGACCCCTGATGTGGAAATGATATCCCCAGGTCTGGGACGTGGCACTCACCCTCAAAGCCGCTGGGGAGGGGACAGGCTGGGTGGCAGGGGCACCCAGGACTCTGAGTTCAGCTCCTCTCTGTGGGAGGCACGGTTGCTTAGCGATACAGAGCCTGGGAGAAATGAGGCCGCTTATTTTTGGAGCCTAGATCTGGGTTTAGGTTCTTACTACTGACATCCCATATGAAATAGGTTGCCCCCAACTTTTTACCTTTTTGACTTCGCCCTGATGCTTTTCATTTAGCGTGAACCATTAAAAACAGTAAGGAAAGGACGTAGTGCTCTGCAGAAAGAGGAGGAATTAAAACCAGCCTCCTTACCTCCATTCAACCAGACAGAAAGGGCAGTTTCTCTCCTCCTTGCTGAGATGTAAACCAGGAGGTGGGTAGTGCTGCTTCCCATGGCCAGTCCCAGGGCAGGCAGCTGGGAGGGTGATGTCCCAGGCACATGTTTTTTTGGAGTTTGCCCCAGCCTGTCTTTCAGCTGCCGCTGGGGACGAGGGTGATTTCGGGGGTGAGAGCTAGTCCTAACTTGTCCCTCTGCTCTGCTGCAGCGTTTGCAAGGCAGCTCGCAGCCGCCTTCGGTCCAGCTCTGGGTTTCCTTCAACCGCAAGCCGATGCGCGTAGCACAATTCGAAACCAAGCATCCAATTAAGGTAAGTGGCGATTTCTGAGAAGACCTCCTGCTCTGCCTCCTTCACTGAGGACGCCCTCAGATGTCACCAAGCAGGTTTTCCCACGTTTCACCAGACACAGTCACTCCTCCAGCATGGCTGATAGAGGCTGTCTGCAAAGCCCAGATACCCACTGAGCTCGGTGCTTTGGCTCAGCTTTTGGGGACCTCACCTCTTCCCATGGTGCTGGATGGTTCCACCATCGTGGCCTGGAGCATCCATCTTCTCCACGGGCAGAGGAAGCCCAGGAGGACAGCCAGGGTTTGCAAAGAACCTGCGATACCATGAACCGGAGGTGATGTGATGTGCCCGGGCCGGGAGGAAAGAGAGCGTGAGGGGCTTGGCAGGAAGATGCCCCCAGCTTCAGTAGGGCCCAAGGAGAGAGAGGTCTTGCACTGATGGGGCTTGGCACCCTGCGCTGCTCCCGGGGAACTGCTGGTGGGTTGTGCAGGTTGGAAGGCAGAGAAGAGCAATCACGAGAGGAAAAACACCAAAGAAAAAAGCAGAGGGGAAAATACCTACTTGCCAAGTAGAATATTACAAATGGCTAGAGAAAAGATTTAACTCATAGCTAAATAAAAGGAAATGCTAAACCAGCCTCTTTGTAAATCCTCCTTTTATGCCCACACTTATGAAGACTGCTTGCCTTTCATTCCTATCCACAGGAATATTATGTTGCTGATGCCTTGGAGGACCAGGTGTTTGTCTGTGTCAGCCATGACAACAACCGTACAAACCTCTACATCTCGGAGGCAGAAGGCCTGAAGTTTTCCCTGTCTTTAGAAAACGTGCTCTATTACAGCCCAGGAGGAGCTGGCAGTGACACCTTGGTCAGGTAATGTGGGACACGCTTGATAGGATCCATTTCTCTCTGATGCAATTCCCTCTAATGAGAACATCGGCCAAAATCCTTGTAGTTTTTGGCTGTGTTTAATCAAAGCATCGCCCTGATCCCCGGACTTGGCACACAGAATCACATAGGGTTGGAAGGGACCTCTGGGAGATCATCTAGTCCAACTCCCTGCCAAACCACCCTGAGCAGGTTGCACTGGAACGTGTCCAGGGGATTTTTGAACATCTCCAGAGAAGGAGACTCCACCACCTCTCTGGGCAGCCTCTTCTAGGGCTCTGCCACCCTCAGCCTCTCTTCATAAGGGCTCCAGGCCCTTCATCATTTGTGGTTCTCTGTTGTCCCCTCTCCAGCAGTTCCAAGTCCTTCTTGAACCGGGGAGCCCAGAACCGGACCCAGTGCTCCAGATGGGGCCTCCCCAGAGCAGAGTAGCAGGCTGTGATTCCCAGAGCCCACCTTTGTACTTCCCTGCAGGTATTTTGCCAACGAGCCCTTTGCAGACTTCCACCGCGTCGAAGGCGTGCGGGGCGTCTACATCGCCACCCTGATCAACGGCTCCTTCAGCGAGGAGAACATGCGCTCTGTCATCACCTTTGACAAGGGGGGCACCTGGGAGCTGCTGCAGCCCCCGGCGCAGACGCGCTATGGGGAGCAGATAGACTGCGAGGTAGTGCCGGGCGAGAAGGGGCGAGGGGTGGGGAGGAATAGGGGAGGAGAGGGATGGAATAAGTGGGACGAGGACAGAGGATAGAGGGTAAACGCTGCTGTATTTTGCTTTTCCAGTTTTCGCAGGGCTGCTCTCTCCACCTGGCCCAGCGCCTGAGCCAGCTGCTGAATTTCCAGCTGCGGAGGATGCCTATTCTCTCCAAGGAGTCGGCGCCGGGACTGATCATCGCCACCGGTACCTCTTTCCTTCCCGCAGCCTGCGTGGGGGGCTTGGGGGGCGTTGGTGTCAGGCTGCGAGGAACTTTGTCTGCGCAAGTTACGAACACGCGGTTCAACTGTGTGTTTTGCTGTCCTTTCTCTGCTGCAGTCCCTGTGCTGTAGTTACAGTATGTGCCCCCACCACAGCACAGCAATTTGAGCAACCCTGCCCATTTCATTCTGATCCTCTTCCCTGCCGCTACCCGCATGAAGGGTTTCTTGAACATGCAGAAATTCCTGTTCATCTCCCGCCTTTACTGAAAAAAAGCCACTTAGATGTTTTGTTTCATCTCCTTTATAGCCGTAGGCTTTTCCCCATCTGCTTTTAGAGCTTGGATTAGTCTAAAATACTGGCTTTTGAAGAGATTAGTTTATGGTGTGAAAAATCAGCTCCTCAATCATCACTTTGCTCACAGATAAAACTAGTGTAGAGGTGTCTGGCTTCCCTTTAAGCGCTTGCTTTGCTTTCCACAAGAAGAATGATTTCTCCCCGGTCTCCTAGGCTCCGTTGGCAAGAACATGGCAAGGAAAACCAACGTCTACGTCTCCAGCAGTGCCGGAGCACGGTGGAGAGAGGTAAGGCTCTTGCGTCCCCAGGTTGGCCGATGCGGTGGGTAGGAGGTTGGCAGCAATACAGATCAGCGAGGTGCAGCTCCTGGGCGTTACGGGTGACCTCCACATGAATCCAAGAGGTGTAGCTGGAAGGTGCTGACTGCCAAATGGCAAATTGGGCTTTAAATGAAGGACAAGGCGTAGAGATGAACCTCTTGTTGCTCTGGCCGAAGGCAGGGCGTTCAAACGCAGGAGAACTCCCTCTTCTAGTAGTTCTTGTCAACTGGCAGGACTTAACCCTCAGCACAGGTCATCTGGCCCCTTTTAGATGGAAAGGATGGCCAGAATTCTGTATGTGAGAGTCTCTGGCATCTTCCAGAAAACTGGGATGCTGTCCTTGCTTTACGAGGAGTTTGATGCTGTTCACTAAGTGGGTGTTCTGGTCTGCGGCAGCGTTTGTGGTCTGCCTGTGCATTCTGCTGCGAGTGTAGTGTGGTATTTCAACATCTGCAAGCTATTTAATGCTGCAAATTAAACGGCCTCCTTTTTCCTCCCGTAAGTGCTGCGCGGTCTGGGTTAAGGTCTGGGCAGCCCACAGCAGTGGTGGGGACATGCCACGGGTCTGACTGCTGCCAGAGGTGATGGGCTGAGAGTGGGAACCTCTGAAATTCCCTTGGGAAGAGCCACTTTTGTCTCCCTGTGGGAGCCTTGTGGGAAGATAGGAGCGCTCGTGGCCAGGGGAGGGTATCCCAAAGCTGAGACTTTCAGGTGCCAACCCCCCCTTTGTCACGCATTGAAGGGCAATTAAAACATGCCGAGGAAGCCTTGACCCGTGGCTAACAACGCTGAGCTCCTGGCTTCTCTGGGCCCTTTGTGTGGTGAGCTGGGGTGCAGAACGACCCAGCTCCACGGTTCCTCAGCTGCTGAGGAGCAGCAGCAACACAACTCCTCCTCTCGGCTTTGGCAAGCGGCAGGGCTGGAAGGCTCCTTGCTCTCCAGGTCACCAGCGCGGCCTCACCGCGCAGAAGAAAAGAGGAACAACACACTGAGTGCCCTGCACAAGCACGTCCCCGAGCACCTTAGCATGTCCTGCAAGCACAGTCAGGCATGTACACCCTCTCTGTTTCCATCCCGAGCTATGCAGGGCTCCCCAGACAGGAAAGCAAAAGCGATTTTGTGTTGGGGGTCACCAGACAGAGTCGGAGCTGAGTGTGAAATACAAGTTTCTTCCTGCAAGCTGGATGTGTGGACTGTCTCTGGGGCTCTTTTTTTTTTTTGCACGCCATGGCCCCACTTCTCTTTGAGTACGGAGGAAACCTTACAGCCCCTTATCCGATGCTTACCTGCAGTCCTAAGGAAGGTGTGAAGTCCCTGCGGAACGTTGGGAAAGCCTTAAGGACATGGCAAAAGAGCTGCAGACTGAGAGGGGGAGTGATGGTCTCTGCCTTCGTGTAGTGGCACTTTGTTAATTCTTTCTCAGGAGGAGCAGGGCCCAGGGTGCAGGGAGGCTCTTAAATACAGCTGTACCTCAAGGGAATTGGGTAAATGGGTCTGGCTGCTCCCATCAGCAGATGTTGGCCCATAAACACTTGAATCTCTGATGCTTCTTGGTGACCTGAAACATTATATCTGGTCAGACAGCATTTCTGACAAACCATGCTTTCCAGTCAAGCATTTCACTGAATCTCATGGAGTTGGAAGGGATCTCTGGAGATCATCTAGTCCAACCCCCTGCCAAAGCAGGTCCACCCAGAGCAGGTTGCACAGGAATGTGTCCCAACGGGTTTTGAATGTTGCCAGAGGAGATTCCACCACCTCTCTGGGCAGCCTCTGCCAGGGCTCTGCCATCCTCAAAGCAAAGAAGTTCCTCCTCAAGTTTAGATGGAACTTCTTATGTTCAAGTTTGTGCCCTTCATTCAGCACACACCTCGGCACCGTTTCTCTTCCAGGCGCTGTCTGGACCCCACTATTACACCTGGGGTGACCACGGTGGCATTCTCGTGGCCATCGCTCAGGGCACTGAGACCGACCAACTCAAGTAAGTGGCGGGGCAGGGACGTTGGGCTCAGGCTGACTGGGGCAGAGACACTGCACAGAGTCCTGTGTCAGGGCAGAACCTGCCCCTGGCAGCTCTCCCAACCCTCTTTTCTCCAGGTACAGCACAAATGAAGGGGAAACCTGGAAAACGTTCACTTTCTCAGAGAAGCCAGTGTTCGTGTACGGCCTGCTCACCGAGCCAGGGGAGAAAAGCACCATATTCACCATCTTTGGTTCATACAAAGAGAATGGCCACAGCTGGCTGATACTGCAGATCAACACCACGGATGTGCTGGGTAAGAGGAGAGGTGACAAGAACCATCAGAAGCCCAAAGCAACCTAGAGACCCCAGCTTATGAACCGAACCATTTAGCTATCTAAATTTTTTTCTTATGTTCCCCCAACTAATGCACACCTTTTGGGCACCTAAATACGAACCGGGCACAGAGAAAACCTTTGGTGCTCTTGCCCTCCATCCTACTTCCCAAAAAAGACCCCCGAGAGGTGCCCTCAAGTCCTGCTGGCATCAGACCCAGCTTCCCTGGCCATCCCGTGGGAGCCAGGGCAGAGGACATCGCCTCGGGGCGCTGTGGTGCCACCATCCACATTTGGGTGCCCTGTCCCTCATGTCCCATATCCACGTGGAGCTGGATGCTGAAGGCCCTCGTGTCCCCTGTGCTCTCCCCATCCTCCCTCCCTCCTTGCCGAGGGATTTGTTGAAAAGGAAAAAGGGGGAAAAAAAAACCCCACACAACCTTCTGAAGGCTTGTGCCTATGAATGTTTTATAACCCATTTCAGCTTTGATTGCGAGGCAGCATTTTAATCAAAGAGCAGTTAAACCCAGCAGAGGAATTTGCTTGACTAAAATTTATAACTGATTCCCTTGACGTTTTGTTAGAAACAGATCTGTTTGGTAACCAGGATGACTTAATTTAAATGAGGCATTGCAAATTCACTGTCACCACGACGGAGCTGCTTGTTGCCTCCTGTCACCGAGTGCCACTGCATGCTCCGAGCTGAAATGCTTTCTGCTCTGCCCTTTCCTTCGGGCCAGGGATTGAGCCTTGAAACTGGGCGGGGGGGGCTTGGGGGTAAAACTGCTCATTTGTGCCAGAGGAGGGTGGGCAGAGGGAAGGGGCAGCGGGCATCTTCGTAGTGCACGAGTGGGTCCCAGCATGCTTGCCCTCTCGCTTTTAAACCCTTGGTCTGGGTGGCCTTTCTGTACCCCAACCTTGTCTCTTCTCCTAGGGGTCCCCTGCACAGAGAATGACTACAAGCTGTGGTCGCCCTCCGATGAGCGAGGCAACGAGTGCTTGCTGGGGCATAAAACTGTTTTCAAAAGGAGGACTCCTCACGCCACCTGTTTCAACGGGGAAGATTTTGACAGGCCGGTCATGGTCTCCAACTGCTCTTGTACCAGGGAAGACTTTGAATGGTAAAGACCAATTAATTTCTTTTAATCTGGGTTGTAAGTCTGAGATAAATATCTGTGACCAAGCACTCAAAGTGAACAAACATCCAATTCCCTTAGCGCTTTTTATCGCTGCTTGATTTTATGGCAAAGAGGAAACTAAATAAGCTGAAAACATCCTTTCATTAATAACGGGGCATGAGACTTAATTAAAGTCTTTAGAGCCTTTTGGTAGCCTTTGAAAGGTTCTACAGAGGAGGAAAGTATTGTTAATGCATCACCTTTCAAATGATGGCAGACAATTTCCCATCACATATAGAGATCCTCAGCCAAAAAGCAAAGTGACCCTTTAGCCACATGGATGCAACTGGCCCAGCTACATCCTTTTATCTGCAATTTGCACGTCACTGACACTGCCCAGCTCTCAGGATTAGGAAACACAATGCAAAGGTCCAGGGTTAGTAAGTGAATTGTTTTTCAGTGACTGGACTTTGAGCAGAGCTCATGGCTAGACTGCTCGGGTGGCCGGTGCACACTGTGAAGGACCAGGGTCCAGACCTGCCTGTGCGATGCCCAGAGACCAAGTCCTGCTCGTGGTGAGCAGAGTGGGAACAGGACTTGGGGGCTCAGATTCCTGCCTCAGAATTGCCGCCCTGGCCTCCTTGCAAAATCAGATTGATGTAACCTCTTGCACAGCATTTTCCAGAGAACAGACACACTGTCACTCCCATTTTACCAACAGAAAAAACGAAGAGACAGACCAGTGACCTCAGCTAGCTAGAGCAGGAGAACTGGGGCTTGTGGCCAGATTTTCAGGGCACGCTGGCTCAGCTGTGCCTTCCTGCCTTACCGGCCCGAGTCTGCTTAGCCACTGGCGAGCTTATTTACAAAATGTTCTTGGAATGTCCTGGAGACAGAAGATAATATTATGCAGCTAAGTGCTGATCATAAATTAATGGACTTCTGAGATACTTGGGGTTCTTAAAACTTCTATGCAAAAAAGAGCAGAGTAATAGTATAGCATAGCTGCATTTATTCCTTCTCTCCCATCCTTTCTTACATCTTTTTCCTCCCTGCAGTGATTTTGGCTTCAAGCTGAGCGATGACCTGTCCTTAGAAGTTTGCGTCCCTGACCCTGAATTTGCTGGGAAACCGTATGACCCGCCAGTCCCTTGCCCCGTTGGCTCAACTTACAAGAAGACTCGAGGGTATGTGTTGTACTTGAGAGGGAAGACTGATCTTCTAAATGCTGGGATTTCTTCTGTTGGCCATTAAAAGCCCCCAAAAACCACAAAACTACCATGCAAACACCCCACGAGTGGCAGTAAAACAGATTGTGCATGTTTGGACATCCATTACAAGTAAACATCGCTGCTGCTTCTAGCTGCACAGGGTGGCACGTTAACAGTTTTCATGAAATGAACTGCCTGGCTGTATCTGTTGCAGGTACCGAAAGATCTCTGGGGACACTTGTACAGGTGGAGACATCGAGTCACGGCTCGAAGGGGAGCTGGTGCCGTGCCCGCTCGCTGGTGAGTACGTACAGGATTGCTCCAGGCACAAGGGCTTCATTCATAAAAGCTTTGGCCGGTGCCTGTGGGGCTGTGCACCAATTCCCAGAGGGCTCTTGGACAAAACCTATGACACAGGAGCTGAAATGCCTCTGTCAGTTATAAATCTCCTGTCCTGTCCAGGGCTTGGACAGCTTTTGAGGGACCTGCTGAGGTGCACACAGAGGCTGAAGCCCTCACAGCAGGCTGCGGGCAGGAACCTTCTTATCCCCACTGCATCCTCGCTGTAGCAGGCTTTAACTCAATCAGAAAGTCAGGAGATAGATCAAAGATATCTCTGCCCTGAGGTAACCCTCAGGAAACACCCTGAGCCAGGGCACCACATGATGGCTGTTTGGGGCCAGCACGGGGCACACACTGCCCTTTAGTCTTCGGGCACATCCCTGTCGGACTTCACCTCCCTCCTTATTTTCTCCTCTCCAACCTACCAGGCACTGGAACGGTCTCCTGCTCCTGTGCTGACAAAGTTATTTGCATTCTGCTCATTACAGTTTTAATTTAATCTGCCGTCACGAGCTGCATGATTAGCATGCTGCCGCGCAGCAACTCTGGAGCCAGCCCCAGACAGGGAAGAGGCTCGTGGAAGGGACAGGGGCTGAGCTGAACCTGAGGGTTTCCTGCACCGGCCTGAGATTTTTTTTCAAGCTGGAAAAGATATTCCAGGTGCAAAACAGCCCGGTGAGCACCTGGGGAAAAATTCCCTCTGCTGGAATTGCAGCCAAGGCTGTGCTCAGCTTTCCTCCTCGTCCCGAGCCTGACACGTTGTCCACCCCTCCGAGCCCTCTCGAGCTATTTGGAGAGCAGCGTTAGTCATGCCGAGAAGGGCCCAGCCAATTGAAAAATAAACCTGCAGTGCCCACTGGGCCAGGCTTTGAAGTGCCGTGTTCCCAGAGTATTTACTGATCCTCTTCAGATATGCGTTGGCTCGCACCATGGTAACACTTTCATGTGCGGTATCTGTTTCGTATCTCCGCATAATCTCATTAGGGATGCACAGCCAGAGTTACTTACTGACATCAGCTTTACTCATTAATGGCATTATTGGACCTTACTGGCAGTTTGCTAATGCTCGGGAGGCTTGGTCCCGGACCAATATCCCATTACAGTGGGTTCTGCACAAATTAGAAACAAAACCCACTCTGGGATACTGACTGCCGTGCCAGCGTCCCCAAATTTACATTACTCCCACCTCTTTTTATGGGATTTTGGAGGATCGGTGTTTTGTTTCTAATTGGCAGCACGCTGATTTCTTTTGGAAGGAAGGGGTCGCGACGGATTTTGCCGTCTTTACCTCCTCCTCAGCCCCTGGAAGGAACAAGGGCTGCAGTGTGTTCCACTTAAGGCTATTAGAACGTTCTCATTAACCTAGCCCCACCGAGACAAAGGGTCTTTGCCTCCCTTGCGCCGAGGTGCCAAAACATGCAGCAGGGTGGTGGCAGGGGGGTAAGGCAAAAAAAGTATATAAAAAAAAAATATAAAAAATACCTGCCTTTTTCATCTTGCCCCTCGAGTGGCTTAAAATGGCCAAGAGGGGGTCTAAACAAGGTGCTGCCTTGTTCTTGCAGAGGAGAACGAGTTCATTCTCTACGCCACCCGCTACTCCATCCACCGCTACGACCTGGCCTCCGGCGTCAGCGAGGAGCTGCCCCTGGCTGGGCTGCGGGGGGCGGTCGCCCTGGACTTCGACTACGACCACAACTGCCTGTACTGGGCCGACATCACCCTGGACATCATACAGGTGAGAGCGGGGAGGCCACTGCCGCTGCCGTGCTGCCGGCTGCCCGGTGTCACCGCGTCCTTGCACCTAACACACCCTGAAATACAAATAAATGTACTTGTCTGTTAGGACTTGCCTTGCACACCGGGCGGTGCTCGCCTCAGGGCTGCAGAACTTCCTCATCTTTTATCCTCTTTTTTTTTTTTTTTTTTTTTTTTTTTTTTTTTCTTTCCCCAGCGTCTCTGCCTCAACGGCAGCTCCGGGCAAGAGATAATCATAAGCACCGGGCTGGAAACAGTGGAAGCTTTGGCCTTCGAACCTCTCAGTCAGCTGCTTTACTGGGTCAATGCTGGGATTCCAAAAATTGAGGTACAGCTGTGCCCACCTCTGCTACCAAGATGTTGTTGCATTGTTCCATCTTTCACAGAATCCGATGGGGTTGGAAGGGACCTCTGGAGATCATCTACTCCAACCCCCCCTGCCAAAGCAGGTCCACCTAGAAACGTGTCTGAGGGGGTGGGAGGGAAAGCAACATCCTTGCCCCATAGGCACTGCCAGCACAGGGTATGGACGGAGCCCTGCCGCAGCCAGCTGCTCACTCAGCCACACAGAAACATCCATAAATACACCAATCTATCCTCTTTTATCGCCTAACTGCTCCCTGTGCCCACGGCAGCTATTTCATTAGGGAAAAGTAATTACCTGCCACAGATTGCATGTAACTTTAACCAGTGCAGTTGCCCTCCGCGTTGCCCTCATAAACGCTCCCCCCCTCCTGGTTTTGCTTACAACTCCAGGTTGCCAATCCGGACGGGGACCTGCGACTCACTGTCCTCAATTCCTCCATACTGGAACGGCCCCGAGCCCTCGCTCTGGTCCCCCGAGACGGGTAAGAATGAAAGGAAGCATCGCAAATAGTGCGATCCCCTTCCCTGGAGACATTCAAGGTGAGGCTCGACCAGGCCCTGGGCAAACCTGGTCTAGTTGGGGGTGTCCCTGCTGACTGTGGGGGAGTTGGACTAGATGGCCGTTGGAGGTCCTCTATGATTCTATGAAAATAAGCCTCTCTGCTCCTTGTAGACATGCCAGCCATGTTCCTTAGAACTGCAAAGAGCTCCCTTTCCAAAGGCATGTCTTGCAAGAGATGTGCGATGTAGAGTACTCGGACCTTGGCTTCATAACCTGTTTTCCTCTCTGTGACCTGTTTTTTGTTATTATTTTGCATAACCTCCCTGCCTGTTGTCAGGTTGATGTTCTGGACGGACTGGGGAGACTCCAGAGCAGGCATTTACAGAAGCGACATGGATGGGTCATCGGCTGGCTGCATCGTTTCGGAGGGCGTGCGGTGGCCAAACGGCATCTCTGTGGACGACCACTGGATCTACTGGACTGAGGCCTATATGGACAGGATCGAGAGGGTTGATTTCAACGGGCTGCAGAGATCCGTGATCCTGGACAGTCTCCCTCACCCCTATGCTATTGCTGTATTTAAGGTATGTCTGTGGTGGCTCGTTTCCCATTGACACGTTTCCATCACAAACAGGCTTGGAGGTTGTTGCACATATGGGACAATGGGCAGAGGAGCATTGAGCGTGCTGGATTGGGAGGGAAGGAGCAGGTGTGGTGCTTGCTCCAAGCAGAAAGGTGCAGTAGAGACTGGGACCACCATCCAAAAGACGTGCAGCTTTCCCAAGCAGCTGTATCTTTTCCAGGTGGTTTGTCTCTCAATAGACATGCCTGCTGCTTCCATCCCTGCTCAGGTCTTCACTTCTTCTTCCCCCTGGGGTTGGGGATGCTTTGCCCTCTCCGTTGCCCAGCGTACCCAGGCGTTTTGGGTAGCTTAGTGCAGGTACCTGCTGGCGAGCACAGCCCCAGCGGCGCGGCTCCTTGCGCTAAGAGCAAAGCCTGTGTTTCAGAATGAAATCTACTGGAACGACTGGTCACAGCTGAGTATTTTCAGAGCATCCAAAACCAGCGGCTCCCGAATGGAGATCTTAGTCGGCCGATTGAATGGCATCATGGACATGAAAATCTTTTACAGAGGAAAGACAACAGGTAATCATGTGAGCATGAAGATGGTCTTTCCTGGGATTTAGAAATGCCTTCATCCCCCATTCCCACAGGTCCCCAGGCCACCGAACCATCCTGGCTCACATTTCCTGAGCCTGAATATGTTGTCCGCTTCCCTGCTGGATTTGAAGCACTCAGGAGCTGTTGTAAGGAACGTGTTTTATCAGTGGTGTGCCCGACTTCTCGGCTGCCATGAGAGATACTCCCCCTTAGGGAGGGAGCCCACAGGGTGCTCGGATGTTGTGGTACCTCATAGCTTAGGTCACAGACCACGGCCTTTCTCTCCCCTGAGTAGATGGTAGGAACAGCCTCAGCGCTCGGCACTGCAGAGCTGGCTTCTGACGGGGTTTGACCCCAAAGCCTGGGATGGCAGGTGAAATTGGGCTTCCTGTGGTATCTCCAGCCCTCTGTCCTGACTCTGTCCCCTTCTTCCTCCTCATGCAGGGGAGAACGCCTGCATCGCCAAGCCCTGCAGCCTGCTCTGCCTCCCCAAATCCAACAATGGCAGGAGCTGCAAGTGCCCCGAGGGGGTGTCCAGCACCGTGCTGCCCACGGGGGAGGTGAAGTGCGACTGTCCTCACGGCTACCTCATGAAGAACACCACTTGCATAAAGGAAGGTAAAACCACGCTCGGCTCTTGCTGCTGCTTTACATGGAGAGGTGGCTCCTGCCCTTGCGAAAGGGCAGCTCAACCTCTCTGCTGCCCTTTGTGCGAGGAGGAGTACGGCCTGATCTTCTGAAAGCACAGCGTCATGCCTCCTCACGCCAGCTTGTTTTTGTTTTCCCTCTTGCACCAGAAAACACGTGCCTGCCCAACCAGTACAGATGCTCCAATGGGAACTGCATAAACAGCATCTGGCAGTGTGACAACGACAATGACTGTGGGGACATGAGCGATGAGAAGAACTGCCGTAAGTGTCCTGCGGTGGCGGTTCGCCCGGCCCAATTTAGGTGTCTGCTGCGTTGGCATCGCATCCCAGCCCAGGGGCTGCCCTCCCTTACAGCCACAGAGGGTAAAAGGTGCTCTGGGAGTGGGATTCATCTCCTTCTTGGGTAGACAGCCAAAGGTGCTCGTATGAGTTGTGTCCTGCAAGGGCAAATATTTCCCCTTTGACCAGCTCAGGTGTAAATGACTAAAATTTGTTGAGACGGGTGCCAGCTCTCCCCTGAGGGCACATGTTTGTCTCTTGCATTAATTGTCTTCTGAGGCTAATTGAGGGCACAGCCAACACTGAGGAAAAAAGTGCAGATAGTGACTTTCTGTCTTTGTCAGGCAGACGTGGGCCTCTTGTTGAACTAATAAATCAAGTTCACACATTAAGGATGGAGGTCACCTTTCTGAGCAAAATTAGGGACTGCCAATGCCTGCAGGAGGGGCAGATGTTACCAGGCTTTGCAGAACCTGAAGGGCGCTGTGGAAAAAGGGACAGCTTTAAAGTTAGGAAATCGGTGGAGGACCAGGTGTTCCTGGAGAGATGCCATTTATGCCCGTTTTGTACTGATAAAGAGCTTATTTTCTTGCCAATGTTGAGATACCAGCAAGCAGAGTCCAAGTCTGAGTTTGCTGCCTGGCTCTGGGTGAGGGACAACCTCTGTGGGTACCTGTTCCTCTGTGTGGGTTTGCTGGGAGTCACCAGCTTAGCACAGGGACTGGTTTGCAATGCTCATGCCCAGCTTTTCCCCTCCTTCAGCTGCCCTGCTGCAAACCACCACTTGCACTTCTGAGTCATGTTTGTGGGGACCCTCAGCTTTCCTGCTCTCTGGCTGGGGAGGCACTGCACTGGCCTAGAAAGGACCTGTGGGTGACACAGGCTTCAGTTCTGATGCCCTGGGAGACATCTATTATCCAGGGTTCCTAATAATGCCATTAAAATCCCATCCCGGTCACTCAGGCTGCACTGAGCAAAGCTCGCAGGATGCTGTCCCTCTCCCCTCAGTTCCCTGCACTAATTCCATGTGCTTGGGCAAGAGGAATGTTGTCTAACCGTAACCTCCACCTCCTTCTCCTCCTCTCTGCCACATCAGCCACCACCGTGTGCGACGCTGACACCCAGTTCCGCTGCCAGGGCTCAGGGACCTGCATCCCACTGTCCTACAAATGCGACCTAGAGGATGACTGTGGAGACAACAGCGATGAGAGTCACTGTGGTGGGTGCCCTCGCTCAAACCTCCTTCCCCATCCCTCTGCAAAGGTGGAAAACCCAGCAGTTGTGGGCCAGGGAGGTGCTCCTAGATGCTGTAAGGCAAGACAGTGTTCTCTAGAGCCCCCTGTTTATCCTGACTGCCAACCTCCACCTCCCATCGCTTAATAAATACTGGGAAATGAGGGACACAAGAGAGTGGGGCCAGGAGCTGGTTCTCCCCCTCGAAGTGGTACGGCAGGGAGACTTTTGTGCCATTATCATCCAGCTCTCCCGACTCTGCTCCTTGGGTAGGTACTCCTCTGACCCGAAGCCACACATTTGGTAGAGATTACCAGCTGATCTTGGGTAGCTGCCCAGCAAGGCGTGGACTGCTCGGCATTGTCGTGTTTGTGGCCACCCACCTCCAGCTCAGCAATTCAGAGGGGTGGGATGCTGAATTGAAGGAGAGAGGAGGCTGCTAGAGAGCGAGGCAGCGGCTCTTTGTCGTTCAGGGCTAGGGATGAGGCAGGAAAACATGCTTTCAAGAGGAGTCTGCTTTGCTGTCGCCTCTGAGATATCACCCTCCTCTCCTCGGTCAATAGCCTCTGTGAAGTTTTCCTTCTCTCCCCTGTCTCCGAGCAGCATCTGAACTGTGTGTGTTTGTTTGCAGAGGCTCACCAGTGCCGAAACGACGAATTCAGCTGCAGCTCAGGGATGTGCATCCGTCTGTCCTGGAAGTGTGATGGTGATAACGACTGCAGGGACTGGTCCGATGAAGTGAACTGTACTGGTAAGCACTTTAATGCAGATCCATAACCTGTGCCACATGCTCATTGCTTACAGCCTGAGGTGCTCAGTTTCCCTGCTCATTAGCTAGGGTAACCAGGCAGCCCACAGCTCAGCTCAGGATGATACAATGATCCAAAAGCAAAGGGTTTCACTTCTCTAGTGCTTTCAACAGGCCTCACACAGCGATCCAACTTTGCTTTTGACTTGCAAGATTGCACCCACAGGTTTGCATTGCTGAAGTGGCCACAAGCCTTCTGTGGTGGCCCTGCTTTTGAAGCACCACCATGGAATGGGGCAGGGGGCCTATGGCTGCCAGGCAGTCAAAGGATGCTTCTGTGCAAAAAGGGGCTCCCTAGTATGGAAATCTAAAGATTCACACTTGGTTTTGCTTACAACTCATATTGACGCAACCTGGTTGCCAGAAATAGAATTGTTCCTAGTTTATGCCTCTCGTGCAGCACGTCCTACCTCCGTGAGACTCATTCTCTATTTGCAGTTCTAAGTCACAACAGTCAACCGTCCTCAGCAGCACAGTGTCAAACTGACACCCCTCAGCAGTCTCCTGAAGTTCACAGCCAGATAGAGCCTTTTTTCCCCATTAGAAAAGACAACAGATAACAATGTGTTGGCATTTCCCATTAAAAACACCCCCCCAGGATGCTGGGACAGACAGTGGGGCTACCTGCTGGTATGGGGCTCCAGCACAGGATCCAGGAGATCCCTTTCAGGGCTGCGAGCTCCTGTGTGCTCACCCCCTACGGCATCCTGATCGTTAGTATTCTGAGTGCATGGCTCTATAAGAAGGTTTAATTTATATTGGTATCACTTATCTCTCATATGAGTTTCCCCTGAGAGAATTACTACAGGAAAGGAACCTACTTCAGAAAGCGTATCGGGCCTGTAAAGCCTAAAGTTGAAATTATCTAAGAGGATCACAATTATTTGAGAAACATTTCATCTGACTTCACCGGCTGCAATTATTGCTCTTATCTAAAATAATTACATTTCACACTGAATACCTAATAGAATATTACTGCCACAAGATTGTGGTATTTTGAAATATCTGCAAGTGCATGTCACTTGCCAACCTAAAATCCAGTAGCATGCGATTTAATTAAGTTGAACATTGCTTTTGCTCTCAATAATGATGAGTGCTCTTCTGGTTGAAGAGTGGTATTTGTCTCTAAAGCGACAGCATAGACTAGGCTTCAACCAAGATACCCCACAGGCAGATATTTTTGTGACAGGAGCCTAAGGAAAGCCAGGGCCCTACTCCCTTGGAAACCCAGGAAGAATTATAGCTCTAATTTGCTTTAGCAACAGAGAAAAGCCTTGCCTGCCTTAATTAAAGGCTGTCTCTGAGTCTATCCTGCCCACCCTGCTGCTCCACCAAGGCTTGCATGCTCGCTATGATCTCCTGCAAGATGCCACTATCATCACTTTTGCTCCCCCCCCACCGAGGACCAAGAAGGGAAAGAGACTTGGGGAGAGCTTTGGGAGGGCTCACGAGCCTCCAAAAGCCATCCCCGAGACACGGCAGGCTGATGAGCAAGCATGGCACAGAGAAGAAAAAAACCGTGGCGGGATCTAGGGAGAACCTGGGGTCCCAGCAACCTCTTGCCTGTTGCCCAATGGGGTAGTCTCTTGGGCTCAGGAGTGAGGGTTTGTGCCGGGACCTGCCGACTCGACCTACGCCCCACGCTCAGGGTGTCCCCCCTCCTCCCTGGGTCTGTGTTTCAGCAGTATATCACACCTGCGAGGCCTCCAGCTTCCAGTGCCACAACGGCCACTGCATCCCCCAGCGCTGGGCCTGCGACGGGGACGCCGACTGCCAGGACGGCTCCGACGAGGACCCAGCCACCTGCGGTAATGTGCCAGGCGTGTGGAGGGGGCTCTGCCGAGGGGTTTCTGCAAACACCCCGAGATCCACCCTGGGAGAGGATTCCCACCCTTCCAAAAGCAGGCAGACACAGGGAGAGGGCAGCTGGGGCTTTTCGCAGCTAACCCAAGGCAGCTTTAAAAAAACCAAAAAATAACAAAAAGAAACAAAATGCCGCACAACATCTACCCAATTCTGCATTTCAGAAAAAAAGTGCAACGGCTTCCAGTGCCCAAACGGCACTTGCATCCCCAGCAGCAAACACTGCGACGGCATCAGCGACTGCTCCGATGCCTCGGACGAGCAGCGCTGTGGTGAGTACCGGGCTGACAGCCTTCCCCGCCTGCCAAGGCCCGTCTCCCTGGGAGAAAAGCCCTGGTGAGATAATGGGAAAGCCTTCGTTAGCATTCCCGAGCCCCCTGGGGAACGGGCTGGCCTGTGAGGCTCAGCAGAAGGCACAGCGGGCAAGGGAGGGTGCGCTGTCGGGAGCTGTATTCAGGGAGGTGGCCAAATCCTTCCTGATGCCCCTGCCAAGCTGCTGGTAGCCCAGTGTGTTCTCAGCCTGTGCGGGGACAGAGCTGGAGCGATTTGTCTGGGAAACTTCCTGTAACTTCCTGAACTCCAGGTCCAGGCAGGTGGCAGCGGGTGGCATTTGCTGCTGCCAAGCGTTGCGGGGGTGTCATCCCTTCTCCTCCTCACCTCCTGTTTCCTCCAGAACCCCTGTGCACCCGCTACATGGATTTCGTGTGCAAGAACCGGCAGCAGTGCTTGTTCCACTCCATGGTGTGCGACGGCATCATCCAGTGTCGAGACGGATCAGATGAAGATGCCAGCTACGCTGGCTGCTGTAAGCAGGGTGTTGCAAAAGGAGGGTGGGACAGAGAATGGAACCAGATGCATAGAGAGGAGAGTGTGTTCCCCGGGGAACCGGGAAGCTGCCAGCTCTCTAAGAGGTGGCTCTGGACTGTAACACTCTGCTTGTAAATCCATGATTACCTGAGTGTGCTTTTTTCCCTCCTCCTCAATGATGAGCTTCCCTCAAGTCTTTACACTAAACCTCTGCTGTCTCTCTGTGCCATCCCGCAGCCCAGGACCCCGAGTTCCACCGAACCTGCGACCAGTTCAGCTTCCAGTGCCAGAACGGGGTGTGCATCAGCCTGGTGTGGAAGTGTGACGGGATGGATGACTGCGGCGATTACTCTGACGAAGCAAACTGTGGTGAGCAGGACCTTGGAGTCTCTTCTCCTCCTTGGAATTTCAGGAGCAGGGAGCGCGGGCTTCTTCGTGTTTGACATAGGCACTCATGTGTGTACATTCACGTGTGTGTACAGCATTCTGCTTGTGCATTGCAGACTGTCTTACATAGGGGTCAGTGTCATTTTCCTCATATGGCAGGAAGGTATGGTGAAGCATGCTGAAAATACAACATGGCTGGCACGTCTTGTGGCTGACTAAATCATATGTGACCGTATTTACTCCACAGATTCCCAGCCCAAAGCAGACAGGCAGTTTTCAGCCAAACTCAATATTTACCACTGTTCCCCGGGTAGCTGTTGCAGCTGTACCCAGCCAGACGAAGCAGCTGCCTCTTCATTTCAGAGTTGCAGGGTTTGCTTCTCCATTTCTGCCGTGCTCTGTCTGAATTTCACTGTCAGCTCTGGTTCTGAGATCATAGGTGGTGTCTGGCCACAGGGTACCCAGTACACAAAACGTAACAGTGGTGGCAACAGGCTAGTGAGGGCTGGGAGAAAGGACCCCTACTTGTGCTGCTCAAGGGAATATTTAGCTTGGCCCGAGATGCTCCAACACCTCAGCCATACTGCAGAGTGATGAGATAACACTGGGGCTCACGGGGTTCTCCTTTCATTGCCAGAAAACCCAACAGAGGCCCCGAACTGCTCCCGGTACTACCAGTTCCAGTGCGGGAATGGGCACTGCATCCCCAAGCGGTGGAAGTGTGATGAGGAGAATGACTGTGGGGACTGGTCCGACGAGAAGGACTGTGAGGGTAAGGGGACATGGCTTGGCTCTGCTCTGCTTGTGGGAGCCCTGGCTGAGTCTGGGCTGTGCCATGCTGAAGGACCACTCTCTGCATCAGCTGCCTTCCTGCAGGGCTGTGCCAGCCCCCACTCCTTCAAAAATCCCCCAGGAATGGGCTGTGTGTGCACTCTAGTACATCTTTTTACTCTGTGCTTTTAAAAATCATGATTAGGAGCTGCGCAGATAGAATGTAGGTGAACACACTGGTCGTGCAATGTCCTTGTTTCCCTCCACTGATAGTGGCTTTCAGTCTGCAGGGAACAGGCACAGCTTACAGGCACAGAAGGGGGCCTCTTGGATCAGCTCTGAACGGTGTATTTTCAGGTTCTTTGGTCCATCCTGTGACTACCTCCATCCCACCGACGTGTTTGCCTAATCACTTCCGCTGCAACAGCGGCGCCTGCATCATGAACAGCTGGGTCTGTGATGGCTACAAGGACTGCACCGACGGCTCTGACGAGGAAGCCTGCCCGACTTCACGTAAGCTGTTCTCTTCCTCACCCATTTTTCTGTAGGAACACATCTGCCAGGACTGTCAGGTTCAGAGCCTTGCCAGATAACAGGGCTAAATTACACCATGGTGTAAAAGGCCACCCAATCCTCTGTCCCTGGGGTCAGACCCCCTGCCACCAGCTGGGACACTGCACCAGCCCTGCAGGTGGCATTAATTCCTGCCACAGCAGGTCCCTGCTCAGATGAGGTTGTTCAGATCTGATGCTGTTGAGTCTCAGATTGTGTAGGGACACGAAGATGAGGACTGCAGGGGGGTTCCCACCTCACACCTACACTGAAGGTAAAAGAGGAGGTTTTCTCTCTGTGGTCCTTGCTCAGGCTTGCCGAGCTCTGAGCCGGTGCAGGACAACCCCCTGCAAACCAGTTGCTTTCCCAGCCCTCTGCAGTCAGAGACAGGATAGCTTAGGCGTCATCCCAGCAGAAGCCATCTACCTGCTAGATGGGAAGAGATTGCCATCTAGTGGAGTCGGGACCTGGGGACAGGTTTTGGTGTCCCCTCCTGGTGGCAGCTGGCTGTGGGGTGGTTTCCTCACTCGCTGCCTGCTGTGTGCAGGACCCAACGTGACAGCCACCCCCCCGGCACTCCCGGGACGCTGCAGCAGGTTCGAGTTTGAGTGTCAGCAGCTCCACAAGTGCATTCCCAACTGGAAGCGGTGCGACGGGCTGCGGGACTGCCAGGACGGCACGGACGAGAGGAACTGCCGTAAGTGTGGGGCGAGGAGAGCATCTCGCCTGGCTCTTTCCTGTGGGAAACTTTTCATGGGGATGGGGCAGCCACCAAGGAGTTTTCTTCCTGGTGACATCCTTGCAGTAAATGCAGTATTACAGTAAAAAAAAAGGAGTAAAAAGGCCAAACAGCCGGTGCCATTCCCATTAGAAGTCCAGTGGTTGTTTTCAGTGGGATAAGCTCCTGGTTCTTCTGATGCCACCATGCCAGGAGATGGAGCCAAAACGGGATAGCCCTGTTTCTGATACTGGCACTGCCCTGAGGTGCAGCCACCCCAGCATCATGCCTGCTTTGAAGCAGCAGTGCCAACCCTGGCATTGCAAACAGCCCGGGGCTGGTGAGGGAACTTTTCTTCCCTGAGTTCTGAAACCTTCCTGCCTTTTTCAGCTACTCACAGCACCCTGTTGTGCCCTAATGGTTATAAATGCGAGGACGGAGAGGCCTGCATTATGGTGACGGAGCGCTGTGATGGATATCTGGACTGCTCCGACAGCAGCGATGAGAGGAACTGTACTGGTAAGGAGCAGCTCTCTCCCATTTCTCATTGCCTACTCTGTATTAGCACACTGAGGTGACCTTACATTCACAACATCCTAGACGTATCTGCCTTTGTTCAGTTGTCCAAGCTGCCTCCTCACCCATTTATTACCACCTGGGACAAACTTTCCAGACAGTTTCTACACTGACAATTTGACTTCCGTCAGTCTCAGACACAGAAGAAAACAACTTTAGGAGGGGTAGAAGAAAAGCTGTCTCTTTTACATGGCCCACAGGTGGAGCAATAGGCTCTGATCTCCTGTGCAAGGTGACCCAGGGAGCCATGGCGCATGCCTGGACACCATCACTGGTCCTCCCACCCTGGTCCTCCCACCCCAGCCGTCTGTGGCCCCGTGGAGGCAGGCGGGATGCACGCCGCAGCCCTCCCTGGGCAGATAACAGCCATCGATCGCTGTTTCTGGCCAGCCATGAGATTCAGCTGCTTTTCTACCCAACTGCTTAGGGGGCTGAGCATCAATCACGTTTTACTTCTTTAATTAAATATTGATTGGGAGGAGGCTAGCAGGTTCAGGAGAGGGGGAAGGAGGTGCTGAGATTCATGGCTTGCTACGCCAAGGCTTGCTATCTCTTTTCCCCCAGATAACTTGCCTTGCCGTGCCTGTCCACAGACCCACATACCTGCTGCCTTTCATTTCCAGTCGTTAGGGCAAGCGAAGCAGCAGCGGTTTGGCTCTGCTCCGCTTGGTTTCTGTATGGCACTGGGAATGAAGCTGAGCACCTGAGCGGGGCCAGGCCATGGGGTTTGGATGTGGGCTCCAGCACGCAGTCCCTGGAGGAAGAGAACAGGGAAAGGATTTGGGCTGTTTCAGATGAGCTCCCCGAGTCCCCACAGTGGGTCTCACAGTGCTGTTATCCCCTAAATGCCTCTCCTGAGGTCAGGCAGCGATTCAGGTGTACAGCTCATGTTCGAGGCAATCCCTGGACTGCTGCCTTAATTACCACCCTTCGCTTGGGTCCTGCTGAAGGCGAGATGTGATAAGGAAAACACACAAAGAAAGGCTCTGGATGGAACAGGTCCAGCGGAGGGACATGATCCAGGCATGGAGCACCTTCCCTGTGAGGACAGACTGAGAGAGCTGGGGTTGTTCAGCCTGGAGAAGAGAAGGCTCCTTCTCTTATAACAGCCTTTCATTATCTGAAGGGAGCTACAGAAGAGATGGGGAGAGACTCTTTTTCAGGAAGTGCAATGAAAGGACAAGGGGCAATGGTTTTAAATTGGAAGAGGGGAGATTTAGATTAGACACCAGAAAGAAATTCTTTACTGTGAGGGTGGTGAGACACTGGAACAGGTTGCCTACCAAAGTCGTGGCTGCCCCATCCCTGGAGGTGTTCAAGGCCAGGCTGGATGGGGCTTTGAGCAACCTGCTCTAGTGGGAGGTGTCCCTGCCCAGGGCAGGGGGGTTGGAACTGGATGATCTCTATGTTCCCTTCCAACCCAAATCATTCTATGATTCTATGGCTACAGTGAATGGCACAGATTTGTTGCACAAGTAGAAGAGTGACTTAGCCTGCACCTAGCAGTTTGCACACATGCACTTCTAAAATTATGTTGAAGAGTATTTCATCAACAGCCATGCTTTATCTTTCCCTGGGGAAAAGGGGACTATTTGCATGATGCTGCATAAAGACAACCAAGATGTCTTGGGGAGAACTAAGAGCACCAGGGTACGTTCCTGCTCTGAACGGCCTTCTGAAGAGCCCACTCTTCTCCACTGAGAACACCCGCATGAATTACATGTATAATTTGAAGGCTGCAAATACTCCCTCTCTTATACTACTTTTTCTATCTCCCCATGGTTGTGCTATGAACATCATCCCTGTTTCTGTTCTGGGCAAAGGGCTTGTTTCCCTCCAACAGACTAACTTGTCCCCTTGCCTGCTCAGATGACACAATCGTGTACAAAGTCCAGAACCTCCAGTGGACGGCTGATTTCTCTGGTGATGTCACTCTGACGTGGGCTCGGCCAAAGAGAATGTCCTCATCCTCCTGTGTCTACAATGTCTACTACAGGTACTCTGTGCGTTGCTGCATGACCCACTGCTATTTGTATCAAGTAAAAAGATAGGAGAAACACAGGCACGAGCTCTGTGCGCACATGTTTATAGCAACGAACCATTCAGGATCGGGCCTGAGAGGCTGAGGACTGTGCAGTCTGCTTGGAAAGTCTCTGTACTTGCTTGCGAAGGAGACCCAAAATAGCTGTAACCAGGGGGCAGCTGTAAAAAGCCATATTTATTTCCTCCAGATTGTTTACACAGGCAGCAAAGTGGCTATATTCAAGCTTTTCTTTCCTGCTCGGGTCTTGTCTTTGTGGGATGGGTAACAATGAGAGCAAAGTCAAGAAATGAGAGCATGGCAGTTATAGCAAACCTCAGAGGACAGCGCTGATAAGTCACAAAGCTATGTTCAGTTCAGGCTTTCAAAGCACATCCTTCCAAGCAGGTGGTTTGGCTTCACTTGAAAAGGAAACCCAGCAGCAAGCTCTTAATGTACAGATGGATGGTTTCCCCCTTTGTAAAACACTGAGGGGTGTGACTCTCTCACGCAGGATGGTCGGTGAAAGCATCTGGAAGATTTTGGAAACCCACAGCAACAAAACCAACAGCGTTTTGAAAGTCCTCAAGCCCGACTGTACCTATCAGGTGAAAGTCCAAGTGCAGTGTCTCAGCCGAGTCTACAACACCAATGACTTCATCACCCTCCGGACACCCGAAGGATGTAAGTGGACCTGTGTGGCTCGTGTCCGTGACACAAAGCATGTCAATTTGGCCTAGAAAGTAGGATACCACAGGAGATATCCCAGTTAGGAACAAAAGGAGTCTGTCCACAGGCCTGGGAATTGTGCTGTACTGGGAAAAAGGGCTGTGGGATCTCTGCACAGAGTCAGTCCTGCACTGAGTCACCAACCTGCTGTCTTTCTCCCCTGTCACTTAGTGGCTTAGTATCACTGGGAAGTTTATATTTTCTTACACTGAGCCTGTGGGGTCTTCAGTCCCACAGGCAAGGAGCAAGATGTTTCCAGTTGCAGAGTGGAGGCCGGGTTAAGGAAGGGATGCAAAATAAAGTAAAGAGCTTAGCAAAATCCTAGCTTCACCCCAGGTACAAAAAAAGCTTCATTGCTCCACAGTGGGACTGAAAGGGACCTGCAGGAAGATGACATCTCCCATGAGGCAGGACCACTTGGCCATTCCCCCTCTGTTCCAACATTTTAGGGAGACCCTGGCGTAATCCTTCTTATCCCCATGTGATCCGGAGACACAACTGTGACCATCATTGACACCTCTGTCTCTCTCACCAGTACCAGATGCTCCCTTTAACCTGCAGCTGTCCCTGAAAAAAGAAGCTGAAGGAGTGGTGCTGGCCTGCTGGAGTCCCCCTATCATCACCCATGGCCTCATCCGGGAATTCATTGTGAGTCCTGCTGCCAAGTCCGTATCAATGGTGGGATGGGGAATGCTGCTGGGGGCTCATGGCGGCACAGGGTTGGCCTGTCTGAACTCTGCAGAGGTGGGGTGGGACAGGAATAGGACAGTTTGTAGACAAAATCTGCGAAGAGCCTCGGGCAAGTTGGGAGGAGAAATGCTGCAGGGCTGTAGGTAGCGACACAGCCCTCAAGTTCATAATTTCATTTCTGGCTCCCTTTCTAAGCTTTTGTACTTCTTTCTCCTGACCTTTTGACACAGAGAGACCTGTCAACCCATGATAATGTTGGCTGCAAAGCCCTCATCCCTTGTTTTGGTGCTCCTAGGTGGAATACAGCAGGAGTGGATCCAAGGAGTGGTCATCCCTTAGAACCAGCAAGAATTACACTGAGATCCAGGACTTGCAGGTCAACATGTTATACACCGTAAGGGTGAGTATTTTCACAGCTCTGTCTATGCATGTTCTCCTTACTTTTCACTAAATGGTCTAAGTCCTTGCCAAAAAAGAATGTTGTTAAATTCCTGCCCTTTCATGACAACCCTCAATGGGGGCTTAGCATTTGCACTGCTAAAGTATATAGCTTCAAGGCCTGAATTAAGGCCCATGGTTTGCACCTTCTCCCAGGAGGCCCGGCTGTGTTACGAAATTGGCACTACTAATTGCCCATTCCAATGTCACTGCAATTGCACTGGGTCTGGGCCAGAGATAAATTTGGTTCTGATGCCTCACTGGGGAAAAGAAGCAGATCCGCCTGTGGGGAATGTATGCACATGGGAGAAGCTGGGTAATTATAGACATAAGTAATAAGAATAGGGAATGAAAGGTCTGCCCAGTGAGCCCTGGGAAATGTATCCATCCTCCCTGTGCTGAATCATAGAATCATTCAGGTTGGGAAAGACCATGGGGATCATCGAGTTCAGCCATCAACCCAAAGTTCTCCCCTACACCAATGAGCATGGGTTCCTGGGGGAAGTTCACTGGGAGGTGGGATAAACCTCTCTCCTCGACTATGACTCAATGTTTTCTTTACACTCGGTTGGAGCAAGTCTTTCCTTCCTTGGTAGCCCTTCCTGTACTAATTTGTTCCCAAATACCTCTTTGGAACTGGATTCAGCGCTTGCGTGGACTTCGCCGGCATCGTTCTTACCTATGCTATGGCTGACAGAGTCCACAGCTCCTTATCTTGATGGACTCCTCAAGGATCTCATACCAGAGTGGTTATCTGCAAAGAGGATGCACTTCTTCTCTCTTAGATTCCTTTAATTGACTTAGTCTGCTTTACCTCTGTAATAAGCATTTTATTGCCAAGTAATTAAGCTATTGTTTGCCTCAAAGTCCTTTTCCCATGAGCTCTGCCACATCTGTAACCTTGCTCTAACCTTGATCTCTGTTTGCATTATAGAGTGTTGGCAGGGTACATTTGTTCATATTAACTAACCCTCTTATTTGAAAAGGTTGCTGCGGTAACTAGTCGAGGAGTGGGAAATTGGAGTGATTCCAAATCCATAACCACCGTAAAAGGCAAAGGTAAATGTTGTTGTTTCAGTCAACTCGGACCACTTACCAAAAAAGCAGAATATAAGCCTGAAGCGTTAGCATCACCATGTGTAACCCCCTCTTCATCCTTCATTGTACCATTTTGCTTAACTTGAGCTGCCTGAAAACATCTGAATGGGGCGTCTACTCTCCCTCTGATCTCTGTGGCATGTCGGATGGACATCCTGCCCTGGAAGCGGGCAAGCCACCTGTCCAGAAGGTGCTCCTCTCTCCTGGACTCCTGCAGAGAGATTACCTCTGACTTGCGAAGGCTAGATCCTGCCTTCAGAGAGGAGAGACACATTACCACTAAACTCCTTTGCTGTCATTGCCTTAAAGGATGCTTTCTACTCCCTCTTAGGTTATAATTATAATGGTTTCTGTGTCTCATGTAGGTTAGACCACTAAGGGACCACTAAGGCTCCCAGGAACTATCACATCATTACAGTCTGACAGTTGATAAATTCAAACAACACAGTAAATCGCTTCCTTCCAAACTGCTTTTAGAAAAGCCTTTTGAAATCATTTGTATTCATGCCAAGTTTTCCTTCCAAACCTATATTCGGATGTCAAAATTGTCTGCTAATTTGTTAGATAAAAGCACATCCTCACTATGTTGACAAAGGAAGGAAAGAAAACACCACACTATTAAAGTTGCAGGATTCAGATAATATGAAGTACATGAGCACCTGACAGTTTGGAAAAAAAAAAAAAAAAAGAGGTAGAGAGAAGCATAATAACTTTCCCTTCAGGTTTTGCATGAGCATTTGGCAGCTGCCCCCACTGATAGCTCCCCACCTCCCCCAGCAGTTCTTGGGCAGGCAGAAGCCATTAGCTGTGATATGGCTTGTCCCACAGAGTTCAGAAGTAAATACCTGTCTCCAGAGCTCACTGTGTCCCTCCTGTACCTCCTGTCCAGGCACAGATAAGGCAGCTTTTAGGTGGTTGACTGAAAAAATGACAGAGGTACAGCGTGTCAGTGCCTTCTTTTAGGGACCCGTGTCTTAGATGAGGTTGGGGATGGAAGATGGGGGGATTCCTGCTCCGAGAAGGGATTGTCATAATGAAAGCTCACCTGTCCCCTCTCGAGAAGTATTTCTATTTCTTTGAGTCACAGTAATAGCTGTTTCTCTCTTTCCTTCCAGTAATTCCTCCGCCTGTCATACACGTTGAGAGCTACAGTGAAGACTCCATCAGTTTCAGCCTAAAAATGACTACGAATATCAAGGTAAAATTTTTACCTTCACTTCTGAAACCAGAATAAATAAACAGCCTGAATATGAACAGCATAAAAAAGCCTGAGTTGGGTAAATGCTAAATACTGTATGGGATAAGCTGCCACCCATTTAAATATTGCAATTACTTTTCGAAGCTAGTTATTTCATGCCAAATCATTTCTTTCTACTCATAAACCGCCCCAGTGCTCTTAATTAGGATGGAAAACACAACACAGACTTTCAGCAGTGAGTTTTTCCACTGCCTGCAAAAACCAGCTGAACTGATAGCCCCTATTGTCTGCCCTTGCTGCCTGACAGGTCAGCGGTTACATCGTCAACATCTACTGGACATTTGATACACACAGGCAGGAAAAAAGGACTCTGATCATAGAAGGAGAAAAGTCCGTCCAAAAAGGTAAATTCTGTGCAAAGAGTAAAATTCTGCTTTAGTCAACACCAAATGGAAGGTTTTACAGAAGGCTGTGGGATTCTTTTCACAACTGAGCGGTTTACTCTTCAGGAAAGCATAAATCATGGGAGGACAAACCAGCAAATCCTTGGCCTATGTTCTTAGGACTTGGAGATTTCAATCGGATTTGGGATTTATCCCCCAGAGCTGCACTAGCCTTTTCTCATCACAAGGGATTTTGTTTGTGGTTCCTTATCTACTCTGTAAAGATCAACAATTTCTAGGGCTTGTGTATTGTATGTGTCTCTATTAATCAAATTCCTGGTTTGGAAGAATCTCTGGTGTGCACCGTCTAGATATGGGAAAGCATCGTGATAAAGAAAAGGTTAGATACCAGAGTCCCAGGTGCTTCTGAATGAAGGAAATGATGCAAAATTAATGAAAAAGCAAACCAAGAGAGGCAGGCTCACCTCAACAACTTTGTGACGACACTGACCATTTCCTAATGCCCTCCCTCTGCCATTGCAGTCCTTTGCCTCACCTAATAGCACATGTTTCTCTTCTTGCTCAGTGGCAAATTTGACAGCCCACACCCCCTATGAAATTTCTGCTTGGGCTAGGACGGAGCTGGGTGACAGCCCTCTGTCTTTTGTACATGTGGTGACCAGTGGGACAAGACCTGCGTCGCCAAGTCTCAAAGCCAAGGCCGTCAACCAGACAGCAGTGGAATGCAGCTGGACTGGACCGAGGAATGTCGTAAGGCACCGACTCTTTCTTCTCACCAGCCAGGAGGGGGGCGGGTCTAGCTCAGATCCTCCAAACACAAGCAAAATCTTAAAACAGGGTTATTTGTTGGGGTTGGATTGCGAGACCCTGAAAATTTTGTGCTGACAAAAATGAGGGAAAGCACCTGCTGCCCCTCCAGCTGAGGCAAAGAAAGCCTTCTTGTTTGTTCAGCCACTGACACGGTGGGGAAGTGGCTAAAATACAGATACCGTGATGCTCCAGTGCTCTTTCAATTGACTGCTGTGTTCTCTGAGCTGAGCTCAGGATTTTGGGGTGGGGAGCACTAGACCGAACCTTCACATGAGCAGGAGAGAGTGCCTAGGGGAAAAAGGGTCATTGCATCACGTCCCCGTAAAGCCACAGACACAATTTGGGTGGGAGCCCTGGCCCTTGCCATGCTCTGTACCGTCCCTGCCATGCTCTCCCTCTGCAGGTCTATGGCATCTTCTATGCCACGTCCTTCCTCCAGCTGTACAGGAGCCCTCACAACACCACCACCACCTCCCACAACATGACGGTGCTCGTGCAGCGGGATGAGCAGTACCTGTTTCTGGTAGGATCCTTTTCTCACCCCTCCTCCTACCCGCCCTGCAGGCTGTAGCTTGCTACCGAAGGGTGCAGGCACAGTATTAACCGCTGCCTCATCCCTTCTCAAGGTCCGTGTGATGTCTCCCTACCAAGGGCCACCGTCCGACTACGTTGTGGTGAAGATGATCCCCGACAACCGGCTTCCCCCTCGGCACCTCCACTCGGTGCACACCGGAAAGACCTTCGCCGTCATTAAGTGGGAATCGCCCTACGATTCGCCTGACCAAGACATGGTAATATCTCACAGCGCCTTCTCCCTTCCCTTTGCACTCAAAGACAGGTCTCTGCCATGCTGCTGATGGAGAACCGAGTCTGAGACTAGGTCTATGCTCCATCTAGATAGTTGTCAAGATGCTGACACCTCTGGGACATGCGTTTCCTCTCTTTGCGTTACTGGCTTGGGGCTATAACATTCACGCTGCATGTAAAAAGAGTCAGATCTGGGATGTCTATTGCCGACAGAGTCTGAAAGAGAATTTGGGCATGTGCTCAAACACCGCTCTGGGCTTCGGCTTTTCCCCGGAGCCTGAGCAGAGCCCACAGGTCAGCAGGACCGGTGTGGGGCTGGCGGGGCTGTGGGCTCTGCCTCCTGCCCCAGCGCAGCCCCAACAAAGCCCGGTTCTGTTTTCTGGCATGCTAGATGGGTCTCGCTCCGTTGAAGGCGAGTCATTTTCTCAGCAAGCTTTCCGCTCCTGTCCTGGCCCAGAGAATTTAACGGCAAAGCTATAAATCTTCCTGGCAAAAGCAGAAACTTCAACAGGGCAGGAGAGTTTGCACTCCATCCTTGTGATTCAGTAAGAATTACAACCTGAGATTTTCCTCCTGCCCTCGTCTGTTCCAGGAACTGCATTTTCTCTATCTGTAAATACTCATCTTGGGCAGGGATCCAGTGAATGAAGCAAGAGGCTTTCTATAGAGTGCCAGCATGGTTTAATCTGAATTTTGTCTCCCCCATCTAACGTCCTGTCACTGTACAAAATTGCTAGCAAATCTGCAGGAAAGTAACATCTTTCACCCTGTGTGCTTTTCCTCCCCTTCCAGTTATACGCTGTCGCAGTTAAAGATTTAGTAAGAAAAACAGATAAAATCTACAAGGTGAAAACGCGGAACAGCACGGTGGAGTACACCATTAAGAAACTTGAACCGGGAGGCAAATACCATGTGCTTGTTCAACTGGGAAACATGAGCAAAGAATCCAGTGTGAAGATCAGCACAGGTAAAGGCAAGAGCTCTGCTGGGTGGGTGCCCGGGGTGAGTCCTTGCAGCCGTGTCCACTAGAGGGAATCCAGCACCGTCCCCTCACACCATCTGTCCCACCCCTGCGCTGGCTGTTTCTCCATCCCTCAGTCCTCTCCCCCAGCCAGAGCCCAGCTCTGAGAGGCCTCCCTGCAGCTCCTGGGGAGGAGAGCTCCCAGTTAAACCCCCAAACAGCAGCAGAGAGGAAGCCTCTCAAAAGATAGCCAGAGAGTTTTTCTCCTGCCCAGATGGAGATGGGAAAGACACCCATTTGGCTGAGTAGACACCATCTAGTACCATTATGGCCCTACCATAAAAATCCACTGAAAACCTCCTACTGGATTATATACCACAGCATCCCATCCTCCAGTCCGGTCCTTTTCTAAGCAGAGGATTGTGCTTACCCCTAAAATATACCAAATTTCAGAAGTGGCCCCATTACTGTTTCTCAACAAAAAGAATATTGCCTCCAGTTTTAAAACCTGACCCACCTGCCATTTCTTCTCATTTGCAGTTCCGCTGTCTGCACCGGATGCCTTAAAAATTATAACAGAAAATGACCACATTCTGCTTTTTTGGAAGAGTTTAGCATTAAAGGAAAGTAATTTCAATGAAAGCCGGGTGAGTTGCACGCTGTCCTACAGGCAGCGTTTCAGAAAAACCTCCTTTCACAGACTCTTTAAAAATACACCAGTACACTCTGCTCCTCTGAATGTCCTTGATGAGGCATCCAGGTAGAGCTCACTTCAATTCCTATCATGATTAAGCCCTAAAGCTGATAGATCCAGCTGGTCACCTTTCAGGAACATAATTTTCCTCTTGGAAAAGGTTAACTGTAACATGCAAAAGGACTGGGAATAGGACGTTGCCCCGCCGTGCCGGGAAGCGCATTGGTAGCGTCTGAGAATTGTCATTATTTTGACTTTGATAGAAAAATCTGTGACACGTTCTCTGTCAGGGCCTGGGCAGGTAGCAAAGTATGCCAAAAAAAAAAAAAAAAAAGCGAACACGGGTCCTGGACTCTGTGTTTTGGGTGGTCTCGAGTGGATGCTAAGAACAGAGTGAACCAGACAGAGTGAAACCATCTCTCCTCCCTGAACTGGCCAAGGTCAGTGCACATTGCCAGATGCCTGGAGGAGGCTCCACGTTGCTCTCTCCCAGCTGATAGACCAGCACATTGCATCAAAGCTGGATGGCAGCAGGAAATACAAGTTTCAAAGCCCCTATCAGAAGGAGCAAACCTGACGCCTGCAGCCAAGTGATTAGGGGTTTGTGTCTTTGTTTTCATGACTCTCAGGGTTACGAGATTCACATGTTTGACAGTTTGCTGAATATGACAGCTTACCTCGGGAACACCACAGAAAACTTCTTCAAAGTTTCCAACCTGAAGATAGGTCACAACTATTCATTCACCGTTCAGGCCAGGTGCCTGTACAACGGGCAGATGTGCGGTGAGCCAGCCACACTTCTCTATGATGAACTAGGAACTGGTAAGCCCCTGGCATTTTCCTCATCCTCCTTCTCAAAGACTAACAAAAGCCTCACAAACTCCTAGAGAACTGTGCTCTCCATTGCTAATGGCGCTTCATTCCCTCCCTCATCTCAGGTGAAGACTCCTCTGCCTCAAAAACTGGTAGGTCCACGGACGTTGCTGCCATCGTGGTACCAGTACTGTTCCTGCTGCTGGTGACCCTTGGGATTGGGTTTGTGGTGCTGTACATGAGGCACCGACGGCTGCAGAACAGCTTCACCGCCTTTGCCAACAGCCACTACAGCTCCCGTCTGGGCTCAGCCATCTTCTCCTCGGGAGATGATTTAGGTACGTAGCCCTTGGTTTCATGCACAGACTTAAGGATGTGAAATCGTTGCGAGACCGAACTTTTCCACATGCTTTGGGCCACTATTGGCAACAAAATCTCCAAGGATTTGTTCCAAGAGTGCAAATCTGGCCCAGGATAAATTTTTTAGTAGCTTCACATAAAACACTCCATCCCTAGAAGGGTTCAAGGCCAGGCTGGACGGGCCTTTGAGCAACCTGGTCTGGTGGGAGGTGTCCCTGCCCATGGCAGGGGGGTTGGAATCATAGAATCGTAGAATCACATGGGGTTGGAAGGGACATCTGGAGATCATCTAGTCCAACCCCCCTGCCGGAGCAGGTCTACCTAGAGCACGTTGCACAGGAACTTCAACAGGCAGGTTTTGAATGTCTCCAGAGAAGGAGACTCCACCACCTCTCTGGGCAGCCTCTTCCAGTGCTCTGCCACTCTCACATAAAAAAGTTCCTCCTCATGTTTAGGTGGAACTTCTTATATTCAAGTTTGTGCCCATTTCCTCTTGTCCAGCCCTGTCCTCCTGACACCCTCCCTTTAATTATTTGTAGGCATTGACCAGATCCCCCCACAGCCTTCTCTTCTCCAGACTAAAAAGACCCAAGTCCCTCAGCCTTTCCTCATATCAGAGATGCTCCGGGCCCTTAATCATCTCTGTAGCCCTCTGCTGTACCCTCTCCAGCAGTTCCCTGTCCTTCTTGAACTGGGGAGCCCAGAACTGGACGTGGTGCTCCAGATGGGGCCCCACCAGGGCAGCATCAGCAACCCGATAATCTTTAAGGTCCCTTCCAACCCGAAGCATTCTATGAATGCAAACCAGTTAAAACCTGAATGTAACAGATAAAACAAGCAGGTAAGAGCATGAGTGAGGCCATAACATACTGATTTTGAGCACAGTTTTGTGGCCAGCATTGGTAGCTGGTTTCCTCGTGCCCTGTGAAGCACCTAGGGCAACATAACAGAACTCTGGGTTTATCTTTCAGGAGATGAGGATGATGAAGCCCCAATGATAACTGGATTTTCAGATGATGTTCCCATGGTCATCGCATGAAGCGCTTTTCTGACTGTACAAACCAAATGGTGTAAATATTTTATTTGATAAAAATAGTTGATTGTTTATTTTAAAAATGCACTTTGAGTTGCAATATGTTATTTTTATATGGGCCAAAAAAAAAATTTAAAAAATACACTTTGTAGTAATCAACTGTGAATTGCAGACTAGGTTGGTTTAGTTACAAATCGCTTTGATTTAACATTAATTTAGTCTTACAAGGCTATGCTTGCTGGGCATGCTTTTAAGTCTGTGAGATACTTTCCGTTGACTAAATTGGCTACTCATTTTATTTTTCTAAGATGAGAATAAATTTATTTAAAAAAAATTCAGGAGATTATATATGTAGAGAGAGATAAGTAATATAGTCCCTGAATGTTTTGCTTTTACTTAAAAAAAAAAATATTCCTTTGGACTTTGTTTTATATGAAAGTATTTTTGTTGTGTTAATTTATTGGGAAATCTGCTTGAGAACAGATTTCCAAAGTCGTCAGACATTGTACACATTATTGTGTAGACCATGTGCCACTTTATCTTGCAAGGGAGTAGTCCCTTGGCATCCCCATCATTGTTCTTGCCACGATAATAAAAATCCTTATTTTTACAATATTTCTCCCCCCTTACTGAAAGACACAATCTTTTGGCAATCTCAAAGCCTGAGTCAAGATACTGCAGCACATTTTTTACATCTAAGTTTAGCTTTTCTGCTGCTGTACCTATAAGCCAAAAGCATCCCCACCAAGCCAAGGGTCGTGCAAACCCTTGCCGTAGGGGTGTTAGATGCCACAGGCAGGAGGGGTTTGGGGCTCTGCCAGCAGGAGAGTGGTTACCCTAAGGCAGCAGCATCCTTTCCCAGCTCTATGAAAGTGCCAAGGCTCAACAGTTTTGACCCTCACCTGAAGGTGTTACAACACAGCATCCCTGCCCAAACCCCTTTGGAGGGCACCTGCAGCTACCCAGCTGCTGACCATGCCCGTCACACGTGGCCCGATTAATCTCTAGTTTGCGTCAGTAAAGTCACTGAAAAAAAAATTGCCCCTGCACCTTCTAACACACTTTCCAGCTAATCAGGACACCTTTCCTCCCTGGAGCTTCTTCAAGATGCTACTATGTCGGGGGGACGGAAGGGGGAGCCTCCACTGTGTGCAACTAGGAGACAGATTTTCCACAGTCATACAGAGCTGTAATTACTAAAAAAATCTAAACTCATTAGGTTTACAGCAGGGATTTGATCCTCTTTCATTAACATTTCCTAAAAGTAGCTGCAGTCACACCTTCAGCTTTAAAAATAACATACATATATACACATATATGTATTCTTTCCCCATCACCAGTCATCTCACGTTCCCAATAGACATAATACTGTCTGCCGAGCTGAGCAGTAGAAATGTCTTTTACCACTGTCGAGCTTTTTTTTATAGTTTGTGATAGCAAAATGTGAATCTCGACACCAATCCAACTACTTGCCAACCCAAGAGCGATGACACAAGCGGCTGTTCCCAGGTCACGCTTGTCCGTGCTCTATATATGCAAAGTTTCACACCAGTAAAATACAGCACACTGTCTTGTCACACTGTTTTCTTTGTATAAACCAAAAGTATTTTTGCTGCGTAAATTAAGTTCTAATTGCAGTCTTCCTACAGATGAAATGAGAGAGGCCAACTATGTTTTGATACACGACTGATTCATTTAATTTCACATACAGAAAATGTATAGAAAGTTGAAGTTGTGTATGGTTTGATACTCTATAGAAGTACTAACTCTATTTTCAATTACTGGCGTTACCATTCCTGGTGACGTTTTTTTTTTCCCCAGAGCTGGCACCAAACTATAACCAGATTTTATAAGTAGAGGCAAGCTTGCAGAGTTGCAATGTTTTTACTTTCTTAGTGGCTCAGGTGCTCTTCAGGAGTAAAAATTTTGAGTGCATCAACCCAGCACGTAGAGTTCAATTTGTCTAGAATTACAGCTATGCAGAGAGACCAGAATCTGACCCAGACGCTAAACTATTCTAAAGATATAAATCTAAGGATCTGATATAGGGGAAAAAAAAAAAAAAGAAAAAGTCGAGCGAGAGAGTACTGAACCCCTTCCTCATTAGGCAAATATTTCTGGCACAGGTAATGGAAAACTAAGGTACAGTGTTCCAGAAGATGGTACCTCTCTGGTGAGAATTACCATGGATTAAACACAGTGACTTTACACCCCCCAGGCTAAATCCTGCTCAAGTACGGCGAGTCGAATTTAGCCCATCTCCTGTCTGTATCTGGAAGGGCAAGATGCCAAGGGGGACCCTGGTAACCACTTGAAATTCTGCAGAAATCCTGTGGTTGGGCCCTTTCAAGCATTAGCTAGGGGACAGGTCACTTCTGGCCACTCTGAAAGGCTCCTTTGTACCCACGGACTCAGCCAGGCTCGTACCGGAGCTCAGCCTGGTGCCGGCAAAGCGCGTTGCTGCGATTCTGTACTCAAAAACCAATGCTCCCGCTTACCTGTGCCTCTGCCCTGCGACTGCAGGGTGGCCCCGGTGTTTGGGAGCCCTGCAGCTGGCAGGCTTCCTGCAAAGCCAGTTTTTACCCTCCATAGACAGTACTGTCACACATAGGTACCCCCCCACCCTCTGAGACTTCCCCTTCATCACCACTGTGCTCTCAGCAAAGCAGCTTCACAGGGCTAGTGTATTTTATATAAAGTCTAAGCCCCAGGCAGGGGGTGAGGAGGACAGGCGCCATTCTGGGTAAATTGTATATTTTTATTAACTTTTGAAGGACAGAATCTTGTTCACAGAAATGTATATGGGGTGGGAGGGCTCTGGTGCAAATATATGGTACCTGGATGTGGATGCAGATTTTTTGTTCTGGGTTTTGTTTCCATAGCCTTATGTGACATGAATCACTACCCTAACTTTTGAGAGGTGACTTGGGTTTACCTCAGGGGAACCCAGAGAAATGTTTGGATCCATAAGGAAAAGGAGGGGTATGGGATGTACCCTGGTTAGGAGGAACTTGTCCGGCTAATTTGTGTTTACATCCATTTCAGACTTCACTGCAGATGCCTGCTGATACTCTCGAGTCCATTTGAACAAAAGACTAAAGTCAAACACTAAAATCTGGTGGATTTTTGGACTGTGAGGCTTGTTTTGCTTTGACTTGGGGGGAGTGGTGGTGGTGAAGGGGGAGTGAGGGTTTTTTGGAGGTGGGAATTTTGCGTTTTACAAGGAGGTGGTATTTCCCAGGCTTCATATCTGAATGCCCATTCAAGGTCCAAAAAGCGGTCCCTCCCAGCCTGAATAAATCACGTTGCTCCTCTGTGACCTCCAGGGGCGGCCACCTCCTCTCCAGACACGCAGGAGTTGACCACAGGGGAAAACTCCACATGCAGATATTTAATCCAGGGAATAGCTGGCGCGCCATAAGTTCACACCCCAGCTAACCCTGCCATAACTTGTTCCATGTGCTCCTACCTTGACACAGCATTAGCAGAGGAGAGAAGCAGATTTAGGGCTGGGGGAAAAGGCTCTTTTCCTTGGATGGAGATCAAGTCACCTACAGATGTATACAAGCACGTTCCGAGCCAAAATGGGGAGGAGCAAGCTTAGGAGTGCGAGGGAGCATGTGGTGGGACAGTGCTGGCCTCCAACATTCACGCCAGCATCGCCTTTTGGCCCCATGACCAAAACACCGTTGTGTTTGGGGGTCACATGATGCTATGGCTTCCTGCAGGTTTATAGAAACCCTGGGAGAAGTCACCTGCAGGCTCCTGTCAGGGTGGAGAGGGATCTGCCTCACCCAGACAACCGATGGGCAGAATTGTTTATTAATCCTGTTTCCAGTGTCACCAAAAGCAGCCCCAAAATCTCAGAGGCCACCAGGGAAGCCTTCCCTGAGCCAGGGGCTCTCACCGAGCAGGTCTTAGGATCTGCATATCTTTGAAATCTCTGTGCAGGGACAGATAAGTCTTTAATGACAAACCTCACAAAGTTGCTGGTGGAAATGTAAAATCATGTTCAGGAAAAAACAAAATAACATTTTCTGAGAGAGCTTTCAAGTCTCCTTCAAATGGACTTCAGAGGGGAAACAGTGCAATTGAGTTAGTTACTCTTGGACCCAGAGAGCATCTTAGTTACTGGAACTAGTGGAAACATCTATAATTAATCCTGCAAAACGTGCGGTGCTCGACAAGCAGCCAGTCTCTAATGAGTTTTTTAGAGCTAGTTAAGGAATCTAATCTGATTCCTTAACTGAAGTTTCAGACTATACCATTTGAATTGCTACTCTGTGTCTTTTTTTTTTTTACCCCCTCATTCACTGATTTCTGCTATGTTACTATTGCACAATTTTGAAGGAATTTTTGTCTGTCAATTATTTTTTCCCCACTTAATGATAATAATAAAAATGGACTGGGTAAACAAAACAACTTCTGGTTTCCAGAATTATTATCTAGCCTCTGTGTGTCTAGCGCAATGAAAAGGAGACTTTTTCCTGACTCATATTTGTGTTTCCCATTGGAAGGAGACGTTTTGTGAGCTAACGGGATGCTCAGATGATAGAGAAAAATTGAGCTTTCTGCAGACGGAGCAGCAGAGTCCTACCAGAAAAGTGCCACTAAGATTAGTAAAGCAATCACATATCTGGCTGGTTCTTGGTCCCTTCCTTCAAGGTCAGCACCGGTCAGTGAGCACCGCCCTCAGACTCCAGACAACATCTCAAGCCTTCTTCCCCAGTTTCACCTCCGTGCTCATGGAGCCACAATCCCAGGGCTCACCCCCATCTAATTTTCCCCCATTAAAATCCACTCCCACAGCAATCCCGTCCCTGCAGTTCACACTGTTGGCTGTTGCTGTTGCAAACCCTGTGTGTGTGTGTACAGGTAATACCTGACGCTCGAGCCGCCGGAAGAAAGCGGAATTACTGCTTGCGGGGAGAGGTAATGAGCAGGCAGCAGTCTCTTCACACGTACCTCATTTTTTAGCCTACCTAATTGGAACGGGAACATGTGAGCTTGGTGGACATAATTGAGGCGTGCAAGCATCTCAAATGTTGCACTTCATTAATGTTTAGCTTAAGGCAACATTAACAAACAGTCATTCCTTCCTCACAGTTTTCCCCCTTCTTCATGAATGAAGCTGATTTTTCCCTATTGTTGCTGAAATAGGCTGCTCCCCCCAGGAGGTACAAGAAGTTTACACCTCATTCCCATGCACCTACTCTCTGCTAAAGTAGCCAGTGTGAGTGAGACAATCTCAACAGAGTAAAGGCTTGACAGAAAAAAACTTGCAGATCTTTTAATGGATAGGGAAGATTTTTTTCCCCCTAATCCTTTCCTGCCTTCATCAGAACAGTATTATCAAGTTACCATGTGATGAACCAAAGAAATACTGCTCTGAGAGACCCAGACTCTCGTCCAGAGGAGCTTTGATTGGAGCAAAGCCAACCAAGAGGCCTGGATCCAGCCTTCCTTCACTGCTGCTCCTGGAACTACGTCCCTCCTTCCCACAACTAACGTCAGGGGCTGCTTCCAGCCCTCAGCCACAGGGGAGGGGGAGGATGAGGATCCACCAGTTTTGGACTCAGTGAACTGCCTGCCAGGTGGAAACACAGCAAAGGCCAAAACTGCCAAAAGCTCTCCCCTGCATGGGTTAAGCATTTCACAAAATAGGTGTGCTCTGGTCTTGAGAGAGAGAGCAGCTGAAGTTCTGGCTCGCCACTCCTCTTTTGAGTAAGCAACCCTGAGTTCCTTCTGCCAGACTCCTGAACGTTTGTGTTTAGCCTTTCTCGGCAGGAACGATGAAATAACTGTGGATATTTCACAGCAGAACTCAAGCTGGAATTTGGGATGGAGGAGCCAAGAGCTCCCAGATAGACCAGCCGCTGCTCTAAGGAGGGAAGAGAGAGTCTGTGGGAAGGAAAGATTCATGCTAACCACCAACATCTTGGCTCCTGCCACAAACCTCTCAACCTGCCAAATGTGGGACACAAGAAAAATGGTAGTCCAGGGCTCTTCCAGGATGTGTGGTTTAGTTCTTCCCTGTAAATTATAGGCATCCAGGAGCCCACATCCCCCAAATTCTCATAGCTGGGCTCACCCAATGCCCTGGCAAATTTGGTCTCCTGGGGCCCTGCATAGTGAAGCAGGGAATGGAGCTGACCTCCCATTCGGCGAGGGCACCTGCGTGGGGTTGGTCTTGGAAAAAATCCCACTGCTTTGGAGGGTGATGAAAAAGGAACCAGACTGATTTGGGAAGGAAAGCCAGGAAGACAGTCAGTGAGCGGGGCATTGGGGGATGAGCTGAGCAGGAGTAAATACATCCTGAGGCTTGCTACAACTGACACTGGCTGTACAGAAGGGGAATGTATTTCAGAGACAGAAGATCTGGGGCAGAGCTGGACAAAATGTGGCATTTGCACCACCAAACCTCGCATCACCAGGGTGTCTCAGCCAAAGGAGAAGACTCATTTTCCCTGGATCTTTCTGCAGCCAGCGGAGGGAAACAGATGCTTTCTCCAAGGAGGAATTCAAAACTGAACGAGCCATTCTCAAAGATTTTCCTGCACTTTTTCACTCCCCTCCCGCTACAGGAATGGTTGCCTGCGTGTTTTCTATTTACCCAAGCCCGAGATCCCAAAGGGTAATGGCGAAGAGATACAGAAGAGGTTGGAGGATCCTCCTGGCCTGGGTTCTGTGTAAAGTTAGGCAGGATTCATCCTTGTCTCCCTGAAGGAGGGTCCCTCCAGTCCCCCTCCACAGCCAAGGAGGAGGCTCGGCAGTTCAGAGAGTGCTTCCCCTTGTCCTAAAGTAGGTCAGATCCTCTTTGCTATAAAGGGAATTCAAGGTGACTAGCTGACACCGAGGCGTGTGACTGCAAGACTGTACAGCCTACGTGAAGCGAATCCCCAACCCCAGAATCCGGGCAAGAACATTCCCGTGCCCAGGGGCTGGCTGAACACAGACACTTTCTGCTCCCGAAGCACATGCGCTGCCTTTGGAGCCCCCCATGCCACAGCCTGGAACACCAGGCTCACCAAATACCTCCGACCTCGTCCCCAAGAGGCTTCCCAAGGCTCTGCTCGAGTGAAGAGCAGCCCGGCGGGTTGCTGACACCCATCCCTGCTCCTCCTTTGGGGGCTGCTGGCCTGGCAGCAGGGTTAGGCTGGCTTTCTGAAAATTTACACAGCTTTCCTTTCCCCCTGCTGTGATTTGCTGGAGATCCCTCAGCAGGCCAGAAACAGAAGCCCGGAGGCCAGTTCCCAGTTGTGTGTTTAGTCACCAAGACCAACTTTCATTTTTCAGTCCCGTTCCACTCTGCAGTAGCTGTATGTAACTCACAACCAACACCTCTACGTACCCAGGAAATTACCCTGGTGGACACGGAGCTGGTAAAAACAATAGGGCCTTTGGCTCGTTGGTTTGGACCAGCACCATTTCAAACGCACTTCTCCTCCTAAACTTCTTTAACCTCGCAACCGAGCGAGCTATTTGTTTCAAGACCAGCTCTCCCGGGAGAACAGTCACAAAGAACGGGGAGGGCAGCCGGGAGAGAGAAAAACCGGGAAAGGGATTTGAATGCATCGCCCTTGGAGACCATGCCAATGACCTGCTAGGGTCCAGCCATCATAAATAAATAGACTCCGTTTATTGTCTCGCCAGGCTGGCGAGCACGGTAATGCTTGAGCCTCTTCCAGCATCCCTCCTTCTGAGACAAAACAGATGTCAGCCACTGAGCCCCCCAGTTTTGTCGTGGGCTTTGCAAGGCGGCCCGGTTGCATGCAGTCGAGGAGGGCTTTGTTAATGGCACACCACACCCTCCCCACACCCCCCAAAACTGGAGCCAAAAAATTTCCTCAGTGGTGGTGAATCCTAAAGCAAAAGGGGCAACAATGCGAAGCAAGCAGCGGCTTGAAACCTGCCACCATCAAAGCCCCGTGGTCCACTCTCTTTTGTAGTGGGATCCACCAGGTGCTCCGCAGTGGGTAGAGAGAAGCCCCAGCTACGCCCCATGCAGAGGGCCGAGCTGGGAACCCGCTCTGTCCACCCCAGAACCCATGATTCACACACTCTTTAACCTGTTTTGTGACGGATTGGGTCCGAAGGAAGCTGTTCCCAGCTGGCCCCACTGCCAGCCATGTGCAGTAGATGGCAGCAGCAGCTTTAGTCACTGGACACCAAACTCAACAGGATTCCTTCCCCCATCTCTTCTCTTTTTTCTTTTTTTTTTTTTATTTTTACTTTTTTACTTTTGGTGGCCTCAAAAATTATTAGTTCCAGATGAGCTCCTGCCATTGTAATAGTCCATTTAACCCGATCTACTCTGAGCAGAGTCAGTGCAAGTTCAACTGCAGCATTTTCACATGTAAACTATACATCAGAGACATATTTCTGACCAGCTTTGGGCATTCCTTGTGCAGCCAAAAAGGGGAAATGCAGAAGGTTAAACCTCACACACACACACACACACGCACAGGCCCGGCCGTGGGCAACAATGGCACTTTGTCAAGCCAGCACTGCCAGAGCGGAGTTGAACTTCTGAATTGAACCAGGAACCTCAGGACTGCTTCTCCCTTTGAAGATTAGCACTAATAAGCCAAACCAGTGGGTATTTTGTTTTATAAGGAAAGAGCATTTCAAGTCACGTACACTGCTATTGTTGGACACAAAACATGTACTGTCTCTGCCTGCGGTGACTCTAGTAACCGCTTCACGCTTGTCTTTTGCTGGGATTACCTTTATTTTTATACTACATTAAATTTACCTCCCACCATCTTTCAAGGCCTATTAAAATGGATGACGTTTCCCATGGCTAATTACACACACGTATATAGTTAAAAAAACCTATTTGTGCTATTTTACCGCTGTATTCAGATGTTTTATGCCTTATGTGGATTACGTATTCAGAAACGATCACCAAAACTACCAGATTCCCCTCCTACTGGAATAATAAGCACATCCTATATAAACAAGTTACATATAAGAGGTACGTTAAATGATTTGTTTCTGGTACATGGAGACAGCTATAGCACAACACATGGAAATTTTCATGTTGTTTGCTTTTGTAATTCACGCTACACACAGCCTTTCATCTGAGGATCTCTGAGCACTCTGCACAGTTTAATTAAGCCCCACAACTGCCATGTTGGGGAAGTATATTAAGTGTTGTTATGCTGATTCTTTGCAGAAGGGTAGGCTCAGGGACTGAGCTGTGCACACCAAGCTCCCTTCTCCCCATTCAGCATGGGTTCTTAAATGACAACCCAATGACAACCAGAGGAAATGGATGAGCTTTAAGTCCCAACCCCAAACAAGAAAACCCACTTTCATGGAAGGCTGAGCATTCCAACAGTGTCCCTGGAAGTGTCCAAGGCTGGGATGGACGGGGCTTTGAGCAACCTGCTCTAGTGGGAGGTGTCCTTGTCCATGGCAGGGGGTTGGAACTAGATGATCTTTAAGGTCCCTTTTAGGGGTTAGAGTTGGAACTCTAACCATTCCATGATTCTGTGTTGTACCTGAGAAGCATCTGATTGCCTTCCTACTCCACCATTGCTGGTGGAAAGTTATGCTTCTGTCATGCAGACCAGCACAGTGTCCTGAGCTGGGCTATCCTAAATAACCTTTTCACCAACCTAGATGCCATGGTTAAATCCCAAACCCATGCATCGACACGACCTCAATGCGGGGTCAGGAGCCAGACCCCATCCCAGACTTAAACCTGCCGGGCTCTTCCCCTGCAGTGCTGGGAAGAAGAAAGTCCCAGCATCTTGGCTCCCAAAGCCCCATTTTTCCACGGCCTTCTCTCCTGCGGGATCTGCATGGAAACCGCTCGCACTGCTGAAGCCACAGGACAAATGAATGGGAATTCACTCTGGCAGCAATATCCATCACGAGAGACAACTCTTTAACAGGGGAGGGGCAGGCTCAGCCCTAACCAGCTGCACATGTACAGCGTCTGCCTCATCCAGCCCCTCGGCTCGGCACTAAACAGTCACCAAATCTTGGGAGAGAATTGTGCTCCCAGCAAGTGGCCCAGGGCTACCAGGCACAGAAGCCACTGAGCCACCCGTCAACTGGCTCTCGCCCTCACACCTCATCCCCCACCCCTGAGGCCACAGCTTCCTCGACAGCCTTGGGAATGGGTGAGCGACCAGCTTTGGCCTGGGTATGAATAGATGCTGAAGTAACTCAGCTTTTCCCAACATTGTTCTAGCACAGCAGCAGCAGAGCTCCTTCTCTCCCTTTTCCTCGTTCCTTCCCCCTCTCCTCTGGTGAGCTCCTTTGTTCTCATGTTTACAGCAGCATCGATTTGCTGTCAGAAAGCAACATGGCCTTGGAGTTTCTGTACACACAGTCAAAATCCAGCCGCCGGCAACCTGCCCCTCTCCCATCCCGACTCCCTGTGATGCGCTGCACCCTGTGCTTCAGGTGACGGTGCCCTTTCCCACTCCCCTCAAACTCCCACAGCACTGTGGGGACACGCTGCTCATCTTTTCAGTTCCTGGGGAAACCGGGGGACATGGGCCACAGCCCCGAGCCATACTGGCCCTTACCGGGGGAGTAAACCCCTGGAAGGGGGCTGAAAGGAGCTCACAGCCCCTCCATGCCCTTTGAAAAAAGACCTCTCCTCCTCCCCAGGGCTCTTTCAGGGCAGGAGTGAGCTCTGCTCCCATTCTTCCCAGCATGGCCCCAGGTTTCCAAACCATTGACCACATGAAACCTGCACAACCACAGAGCAGCCTTCCCTCTCTGGACCTTGAAGCACTTCGCTAAACCCCACGCACCCCAGATGTCCCAGGAGGGAAGACTCTGCTTGCTCACCGGCAGAGAAACTGAGGCAGAGAGAGGTTACACAACCTGGCTGAGGTCACAAGGAATCCCGAAAAAGCAAGCATTATGAAGGAAATCTGGTTCTCGAGACTCTATGGTCACACCACAGTCCTCCTGCTCCTCTTTCCACAAGCTGAGAGACCTCCAGGGCTTTGGTCACGTTTTCCTATTATGACCTCATAAAATTTGTTCCCTGCTGCCTGGGTGATGTTTGCAGAGCAAGCTGATTTGTCCCCAGTCGCTTCAGATACCCGAGGAGCTGCTTTCAGACATGTAATCCTTAGATAAAGAGAATCCAGGCACAACCCTGCAAACCCATGTCACATTTGAAAGCCCCAGGTCTGCACCCCTCCATGTATTTGCAAAATATAGCACATAGGGGGACAGGGTAAAGCTCCCCTTCTGAACCCATCTCCCTCCTGCTCTACCAGGGTGTGATCCAGGTTCTTGGTCTCAGTGCATCTGTCCAAGAGAAGGGGTAATCATCCTCAGTCCTGCTGATGCTTTAAATGGGGCCATGGGCACCATTTAATCTTCCAGCCCTCCCAATAAGGGCAGCGAGGGGTGGGGGGGTAATGCCAGCGATCCCCAGGTGGGATGCTGTGCCCATTTCCATGACCTATGAACCAAATCCCAGCACTGCTTGTGGCAAGCATTGCACCCAGCCTGCACGTCCCAGCTTGGAGAGTCCCAGGCCTCCGCTCAGCTCTATTAATTGCCAGCACACATACCCCTCCAGCCCACAGCAAACCCCCGGACACGTGTGGTACCTCAAGTCCCCCTAACAGCTTCTCGGAGGGATGAAGCCCCCATTTTTACTTGGTTACAGTTTCCAGATCCCCCTTTTCCCAGTTCCATTGCTTTTGCCCGCTTTTATTCAGCTCTCCTGTGAAAGGAGGGGTTTGAAGGGGTGACAGGTCCCTAAATATATCATATTGTCTACTGAAAAAAAAAAAGGTAGAGCAGAAAGAGTGATGGATATACTTTTCCCCTCCCTGCACTTGGGACAGATGAAGGAAGATGGCAGATAATTGCTCTTTATTGTGCCCTGGGTTCACCTTAAGATGAAGGAAGTGATAAGATTTCAATTAATGTCATTTAAGATTCCCTGCAAGCTGTCCTGTTCCTTTCTTGGCTTCTTTCCTTTTCTGAAATCGTGGTCCTCAATGCTGCTTTTGTAACCCGACGGGAACTCCCTGAAAGGGCCACATCCTCACCTGGTGAGCACTGTCAAGGGGCCATCAACATCAGTGGAGCAATGCTAATTTAGACCAGATGACAATCCCCCTCCAACCCCGCTCTCGATTTATTATAGGGCAGGATAGATAACATACTTCATTATACAAAGCAGGGATCGTTTTCCAGCTTGCCCAAGAATGAACCGAGAAGCTTTTCTAATCAGCTTAAACCGATCAAGATATCCAGGCAGGGAAGCCATGATATCCAGGTTTCTGTGCAAGACACCTTAATGCTGAGCTTTCTTACTTTCCTGAGTAATTGCATCAAATTCCTTGGGATTGCTTTCTTGAAAAGAGAGAGTACAGCGAGATGCAGACCACAGAGCTGCCTCCTTGCTGAATAGTACACACCCACTGGGGCAGAGTGAAATCTTCACTAGATATTTTCCTTTTTTTAAAAAAAAAAACAAACCAGAAAAAAATTCTAAAAGAAAGAAATGGTCAAACAAAACTGCCTGTAAGATTTTACATGCTAGAAACACTTTCATTTTGATCTCATTTTATCTAAAACCAGAAGAAAGCACTGAATCACCAAGGTATTCCAGAACAAGCCCCAACATCTTGAAAACGTTCACACTGATCACTTCAGATTTTCAAAATGTCTCCTTACAAATATCTGCCGGCATGCAGTCATAACATCTTTCTTTCCAACGGTGCCGTTTTGGAAAAAAGCAGAAGTTTCACATAAAGAATGACTCCTGGGTTTCACAGACTCACTAATTCAAATTTTATATGTATACGCGTGTTTATTTTTACCAACAGCAGTGAAAAACCACTGACAAAAATCCATAAAATCAGCGCAAATAGCTGAAATTCTTTCCCCCCCACTGCAGATACACTAATGTTTATTGTCCCCAAGAGCATCCATTTTCGTTCCTCTTCTATATATACATGCATGACGTTTCCATATGTTCTTTAGCTTAGCTCCCTGGTAACACACCACCCTTCAGGGGAGGGAGGGATGGAAGGATGGAAGCAGGGGGTCCAGCGAGTGGCCCCGGGTTGCACGGGATGCAGGAACAGGGTGGGGAAGGAGAGTATGAGCCAAGGCATTGGTGCTTCCTCCTCCTCCTCCTCCTCCTCATGCACCTGAACCACGACAGCCCGCATCCTCCTGGTAATGACAGGTTCCGTGGCAAGGACCTGACATAGATGCCACAGAAAACAGTCATTTTCCTGCCCCCATGTGTGCATCCCACTCCCCCCAGCCTGTCTCCCTGCAGCAGGCTGCAAACCTGTGCCCGGCTGCGATCAGCAGCTCCTTTTTTACAATAGCCATTACCAAGGTGTGAAATCTGCGGGAAGCAGGGGAGGGGGGGTGGGGAGGGAGGGAAGGTTGGGAAGGGGGGATCTGCATCTGTGAATATGATTACAGGCTTAAAATGTGTGAAGTCTTTTCAGATTTAATGAACCAGAATGTGGCTTTCATTTTGGCGGTGCATATTTCGAACCCTAATATATGTTTATTTAGTCTAATTAATTGCCTTTTTTTTCCTCTTTAAAAGATACCTGCTCAGCTTGCCCAAGTATTTTGCAGTATCCACACACTGTGGCTAACAAAGGCTGCTCCTCTGCTATACACGGACTGAGACCTCATCTTTCCTGGCTCCTGCGCTGCATGATGGTAGGAGGAGGGGACGGGCTGACTGGAGAAAAAACCACCATCTTCAACAGATTAGAAAGTCATTTTTCTCCTCCTAGGTCAATACCGAGGCGTTACGTTTACCTGGTCTGTTTGAGCAGATACTGTGGTGTGAGATGGAGAAGTCAGATGGGGGGGGTGTGGAGTTATGCAGAAACATGAGATTACTGAGACGCAGTGATTGTGTGAACGCTGCCTGCGTGACCTCGACAGCGAAAGGCAGGCTGCTATACGGTATTTACATTTGTCCGTTATGATTTCAGTCCTCCAGCTAAAATATCAGACAATAATATGGCAAAACAAAACAGGAGGAAGTCCTTGAATAGCAGCAACAGATACCCCAACACACAACCACCAAGGAAGTCGCCGGTCTTTGAGGAGCAGGTGGCACAGACTGGCAATTTGGAGATGGAAAAGCTGGTACAGTCACAAGGGCAATCCTTCCCAGGGGCTCAGCTTGCAAGCAAAGACCCAGCAATGGCAGCCAGAGCCTGGGCAAGGAGGTGGGAACATTCAACTGAGCCACTTTCCTATGCAGAAAGTGATTAAATAGGTGATACAGTACACATATAGCGTATATAGAGTAGACATACCACATACAGCCTTTCATATTGAGAAACATCTTTTAAATGCCTTTGTTCCAGCAGGTGGTGATCTGCCCAAAACATTTTCTTTTTTAAACTTTTCCACCACGCTCTGGACACAGGAACCTACAGAAGAGCTGGAGAGGGACTCTTTATGAGGAAGTGTAGCGACAGGACAAGGGGCAATGGTTTTAAACTGGAAGAGGGGAGATTTAGATTAGACACCAGAAAGAAATTCTTTCCTGTGAGGGTGGTGAGACACTGGAACAGGTTGCCTACCAAAGTCGTGGCTGCCCCATCCCTGGAGGTGTTCAAGGCCAGGCTGGATGGGGCTTTGAGCAACCTACTCTAGTGGGAGGTGTCCCTGCCCAAAGCAGAGGGGTTGGACCTGGATGATCTCTATGGTCCCTTCCAACTCAAACGATTCTATGATTCTATGATGTAGTAGACAAAAGCCCAGGTAGTGAGGATGAATCGATCCTGCTCAAGTGATCATCATTGACCATGGAGAGCAGAAATCCCTGGCTGCACCGGTGACTGGGAGAGTCCATAAGCTCCCCCCAACCAGGGAAAAGCTGTTGAGCAAAGAGGGATTTGCAAGGGCACATCCTTTGTCTGCTCCCTGTCGGCCAGGGGCTCCAATCTGGAACCTGTACTGGGCAGCTACTGACTGTGTTTTCCTGCCCTCGAAACTCTTCACCCAAATGTCAAACAGGATTTACTATTTTTTTTCTTTCTTTTTTTTTTTTTTTTCTTACTATGAAAAGTTTTTCAGGACAGGAAAACCATTTCCTGTCCAGACCAGACACTGGCTTCCTGCACGTTCTCCAGCAGATCGTGTAATCCTACCGCCCCTATTTGTAAAATGAAGATGATCAACTGCCTTTGTCTCCTCTGCTTAACCGTACAAGCTGGAGTCCTTAATACACGCATGTAACCAGGCATAACTCTGCCCTGATCTCATATAGCACTGTGGTAATACTCATAAATAATGACCGAGTTACGAAAGGAGGATTTACAGTAATGCGTCAGAGCGGAGAATGACAAAATTGCCTGGGTTTACTCTTGATTTACATGAGAATAAACAAGGCCAGACTTTTGCCCTAATTCTACAAATTAGGCTCTGGTTTGTGTGTGTCTGCGTTCCCTCTTCTCGCTCCCCCCTCCATTCTCTTACATGGAAATTCTTTTATTTTAACATGATGAACTTGAGAATGGAAGTTTCCTTGAGCCCTGTAGCCCTGTGGGCTCTGCTGCATGTGTGGCAGGCATGAGCTGGCCAGCATGGGGAAGCCAGGCAGAGCAAGCCTGTGGCTACCAGTTGCCATCCACCTGCATCCAATGGACCGGACCCTTAGTGCACCTCACCCTCTGAGGAAAGTGGTATAAACCTATCCAAACCAGCTTCTACTCTGGGAAGAGAGAGGAACTAAAGTGGTTAACTAGCTGCTCTAAGGATGAGTTCTGGTTACAGAGAGAATTTTTTTTTTTTTCCCCCACCTTTTGGACATGGGCCACAGATGCAAACACTCTGAAACAGGAATGGGTGCAGGTTAGACTTGGTGCTTCTGGGATAGCATAAATAAAATGGGTGGTTTCCTAAGCAGTCCCAGGACTGGTGGGGTTTCTACCTGAGCTGCAGAGTGAGACATCCTCCTGGAGATGCGGGAAAGGGACAGGTTGTGGTACTTGCTCCTTCCATCCTACAGCCCCAAGGCCTTCTCAGCAACCAGAGACATATAACGGGAGCCAGTGCCCATCAGCATGGCCATTTTGGTGGGTGATACCAGATTGTGGACCAGATTGCGAGGAGCTCTCCTTCCCCTCCTCACAACACCAGCAGAGCCAGGGGTTGCCCCTCTGACCCTGCTCCCCATGGGGATTCACAAAAGCAACCATCAACCTTCGGCTCCCGACAGCACCGCGGCCCCCTGCCCCATACCTGACACTCATAATTTTGTTCCCGGGACCTGCTGACGCCCCCCGTGAGCCACCATGAGGGCATGCGTGGCTCTGCAAAAGGATCTCGGCAGTGCCCGTGGAGGGGGAGGCAGTCCCAGTGGCTGGTCCAGGCATGTGATGGAGAGGGGACAGGCTCTGCAGGAAAAAGAGCCAGGGGGATGAGAAGGAAAGAAGGAGGAAAACCCCAGAGAGAGAGCTCCATCCCTCTCCAAGACAGTGGCTGCCAGGAAGCGAGGGACTGGATTCGATGGCCCAGGAGGTGCCTCTCTCCCGCGGGAAGGAGGTGATGGCTGCAGAAAAGCCAGGCATTTATGTAAGAAAACCGCCTCTGCTATGGCAGCGTGGCAGGAGCCTGGCGAGAGCAAGCGGTTAAGGATGACAGGCAGGCAAATCTGCTTACTTGGCTATTCCTCTGTCAGGCAGGCACTACAACTAACAGCTTAAATAGGAAGGCTTTTTATAGCTGGGGTCTGAAATCACAGAATCATACTCAATTACGCTTTATAAAGCGATAGTTTCTGCTCAAAGACCTTTGCAGAGAGCAGGCTCCTGCCGGCTTTTCGCTGTTGCTGCCGTGTTTATTCCAGGATAGGAAACCAGCCTTTCCCACCAGCTGCTTTTCCCTCTCTCCTTCCTCCTACATGGAGTCCCTGCAGCAGGCTGGCACTATTTTTTTTTTTCTTTACTTTTCTCTTCGTGTGATGGATTTAAATGACAATAACTGCAAAAAAAATAGAGGAAATGAATTCTGCCCATTCTATTTCTGCAGGCTAAAGGTAATAAAAATGTTATCTAAAATCTTCTGTGCTGTGCAAGGGAAAAAAATCCTCCCCTTCCCGCTCTAGCCGCTCCGAGCTGCCAACTCAAACAGAAGGCAGCATGGCTGCTAATTGCCTCAGACCCAAGGCTGGTCCATTAGGGCAGCATCACCAGCCTACACAGGGGAAGATTTTTTTTTTTTTTCGGTTTAATTGTACCCGCACAGTACGTTGTGCCACAATTTGCTCTGACACTGCAAACACATTAATTGTCCCAGCCAGCAGCTTTCTCTGCTTCTCATTTCTATGCCGACTGCTCCCCGCCTGTTGGCTGGCTAGGAAATCTCCTCCAGCCAATCAGCAACCCCTTTTCTGCTCATGTCCTAGCAACAAGGCCTGCTCCAATCCCGCTCCAGCAAAAATGACACCTGAAAAAATGACATCATGAAGAAGCGGGGCCGGCAAGCGGGGCTCGGGGCGCGCTTTTTCCAGCCGTCTGCTGCAGAGTTCATTTGAGGTGTTCCAGTCTCGATTCTTAAAGCCACACCACGCCGTGCCTCCCCTGCCCTGAGCCCCCCAGCCCCATGCTGGAGAAAATCCTCTCTCCCCCATCCCCAATGCCACCCTATTGCCTGTCCCCTCAGTGGGGTGACCCAGGGACAAATCCCAGACAAAATCCACCCCACCCCCCGCCTTCCTCCTCTGCAAACGCATGAGCAATAAAGGACCACCTTTTCCCTCTGTGTTCCAGGTAAAATAACCCAGTGGGAACTGTGGTATTTCCACTCTGGGTTTACTTGTGTCCCACTGTGCTCCTGGGGAAGGGAGGCAATATTTTCAGATACCCACACCCACTGAGGTTGGAAGAATGCGAAAGGAGCGCTTAAACCTGTCACTGAAAGGTTTTTAGCAGAGGCTGCATGGTAATTTGTGTGGGTTTTTTTATTTGCCCCCCCCGATGCAAAGATCAAAACCTTTTTGCCTGCCTTCCTCGCTATCATTTTTAATTAATGAAGGCAGAAATGCCTGCAGATACAGAATTGGAGAGAACGCCCTCCCCATCTTTCTACTGCATTTCCTTTAGAGGGGAAAATAATGGCAGAGTAAAAATTGTGATCAGCAAAGACCACAATCGTACAACAGGATCCAGGTGATTAACCACAACATTTCATTTTTTTCTGAGACGTTGTGGACCACGGGGATGAGGGGGTTACATCTCGAGACTGGTCTACAATTTATGTAAAACATTTTAGAGCACCGGAAAATATACAGCAGAGAAAATCCAATTCCAGATGATTCAAAAGGCACAAAGACAATGGAAGAAAAGAACCAAGTTCAGCTCATTTAAATGTTGTTAATTGTTCATTCCCACAGTGAGACGGTTTCTTCTGCAAACGAGAGAACAAACCCTTTAACATTTTTTTTTTTATTAGCACCATGCCAGGACTGAAGTGAACCCAAATAATCTTAATCACTGAATAGTACTTGCTGTTTTATGGCTTTTTAAAGAAAGCAGGAGAAGAAAAAGAAGCAAAGCCGCAGATAATGCCATCCTGGCACAAAGAGACAGAGCTGAGGTTGGAAGTCACTGCAATCTGCGCCTGGACCTCTTGGAGGTCTCAAGCACCGCTAGAGACCAGAAAACACGGAGGGGGGGTGGGGGAAAAACCCCCCACACGCTTCTTTTGGGGGAACAAAGTTTCATTTATCACTCCACTGGTGAGGGCTGCACCTCCAGCTACAGGTTGTCTTTATGCTCTAGTTGTCCACCACTTTATTTATTTATTTTCCCAGGCATTTAACATAAACCACGTCTTACGATGTGGCAAATAGTTCCATTAGAGCAGCCGGGGCTCTGACTAAAATTTCAGCTCTTGAGAGGGACTGGTGTTGGCAGGGGAGGTCAGAGGTTCTGGCAAGCCTCCCCTTGGTCCTCGAAGCCATGCCTTGCATAACTATATAAGGCAAGAGGAGGAAGAAGGCACAACAAGAAGGAGAAGTGACGCACATATAAACACGGACCTTTAGCAGAGGCAGGAACCCCTCCTCTAAACCCAGTTTGCCACAGGCAGCAGGAATGGCCATGTGGGTGGTAGACATGGTTGTCAAACTGAGATGCCCGGTCGCAGGCTCTGCATCTCTCCCCCTTCCTCCCCCTGGTGTTTGCCTCCCTCCTTCACCGGCAAAACGAGAGGGTTAAGGGGGTGAGGACTCTCTTCCTAGCTCAGCAATGGTGGCCCTACCTCTATTCCATCCACGAGCACGAGTTCCCTACAAAACACGCGTAGTGCCCCTTCCCTCCAGGGTGCTCAGTTTTCCAATCCCTTGCCCTCACATCTCCTCCCTGGGCTCTGGGGGGTCCCAGACCCATTACAGAATCATAGAATCATCTGGGCCAGAAGGGACCTCCAAAGGCATCTAGTCCGACCCCCCTGCAGTCAGCAGGGACACCCCCAAACAGACCAGGTTGCCCAAGGCCTCCTCGAGCCTCACCTTGAATGTCTCCAGGGAAGGGGCCTCAACCACCTCCCTGGGAAACCTCTTGGAAAGAACTTATTCCTAAGATACAATCTAAATCTGCTTTGCTTCAGTTTAAACCCATTGCCCCTCATCCTGTCACTGCTGGCCTTTTGTAAAAGGCTCTCCCTAGCCTTCCTGTAACCCCCTCAGGTACTATTAGGTCTCCTCAGAGCCTCCTCTTCTCCAGAACAACCCCAGCTCCCTCAGCTTGTCCTCGGAGCAGAGGTTCTCCAACCCCCTGAGCATTTTTGTGGCCCTCCTCTGGACCCGCTCCATCAGGTCCATGATCTTCTTCTATTGAGGGCTCCAGACCTGCACACAGTGCTCCAGAGCAGAGTGAAGTGGCAGAATCACTTCTCTGGACCTGCTGGCAACACTTCTTTTGATGCAGCCCAGGATGGGATAATCCTTCTGGGCTACAAGTGCCCACTGCCTGGTCATGGCCAGTTTCTCCCCATCCTGGGGCCAGCTGAGGACACGGCTCTGCTGGGACATGGGCAGGGGATGAGACTTCTGCCAAGGACTGGCCACAAGCTGTGATTGTCCCTGCCGTGGCACATTGGCTATTGAAGAGAGCTGGGAAATGCCAGCACTTAATTTTTCCTGCTCCCTTCCTGAAGGACACTGCTATTTGGTGTGGCCTGAGGTTTTTCCCTACCATGGCCTTTTCTGGCTTAACAGTAACGTGTCTGGACCTGGGAGCTGGATGTGTGAATCACAGTATTACGTGGGTTTGGAAGGGACCTCTGGAGATCATCTAGTCCAACCCCCTCCTGCCAAAGCAGGTCTACCCAGAGCAGGTTGCCCAGGAACGTGTCCAGGTGGGTTTGGAATGTCTCCAGAGAAGGAGACTCCACCACCTCCCTGGGCAGCCTCTTCCAGGGCTCTGCCATCCTTTCCTGGGAGCATCCTTTTCCCTGGGAGGAATGATGCTAGAAGCAAGGAATACGTTTATAGCCGTGTTCTCCCATCAAAGCTGCCAGGATGAGTATCCCTGCATAGTCAGGCTATAGCAGATGTCAAGGCTCTAGCTCTTCTCTAAGGACCTGACGGTCTCATTTACTTTTCCATGCTTCAGTTTTTCCCACTCCCCCTGTAAAATGGAAATGTATTCAATATTTGCAAGTCGGGCTCTCAAAGGGCAAATTGGGCAAACTGGGCTCTCCGAGGAATTACTACCTCCATACATCATGGACAAAACATTTGTTTTTGTCATTAGAAGAGTCTCTGCAAGCCGAAACACATAATCTCTGTCATCTGCCTGACAGTGTTTTTGCCCTGCTCCAAGGCATGCTGGGGAAATGGGAGTCTTTCAGTTCATTTCAATGGACTTTGGAACAGGCCCCTCATGCAATATGCATTCAGTTATATAGTACTCGCAGAAAAGCATCCTGAATGAGACAAAATATCTAATCAACTGCATTTACCCCATGCTTCAGTCACCCACCTGCACCAGGATTATAGTTGATAGCATGCAAACTGTACCAGAGTTTTCTCTATAGCATCAATCATGATATTATGCTGCTGTATTTTGCATTGGTTAGAGGAGCAATTTATAATTTGAGATGACTTCAAGTTAGGAAGCAACTGATTACAGAACAAGAACTTTGTAACTCCACAGAATTACGAACCCACGGCTTGAGTGAATCATGTGCAAATTTAAATTGTACATCATTAAAATGGCTGCCATACCCCCCTCTGGAGGTAATAAAATACGCTAGTGAGAGTTGTGGTGGATCCTGCAATCTTTATGAATGAAAATGTCATCTTAAGTACATATGTGGTCCCATTAGTTGAAAGTGGAAAGGTTCTATTTAAAAATCGCAAAATATTTCAGTCATATGGAGGAGGACTTTTTTTTTTTTTTTTTTTTTTTTTTAAGGTGAAACACAGATCTGACAACAAAGCAGAACTGGAAGTATTTGGGAGAGCTGCTAGCTTGTGATTTTCCAGGCAGAAGTTACATTCCCCTGATGCTAAAACCAGCACGATTTGGGGAAATTTTTGCATGGTAGGTGGGTGTCAAACTTAAGTGGTTGTTGTGCTCCTGTTTCTACTTAACATTTTCTATAATGACCTTGACAGAGAGTCTGTTTATTAAATTTGTGGACAACACAGGAGCTGGGAGAGACCGCCAGTATGTTAAGGGCAGAATTAACTTTCAAAAGGATCTGGATAAATTGAGAAATTGTCTGAAATAACTGGATGAAATCCAATAGGGATATAAGATATTGGACATAGGCAGGAATATTCCAAAGCATAAACTCAAGGCTGATTAGGAGCTCTGCAGAAAAGAACCCAGCAGGCAGAGGGGATAACAAGCTGAACATGAGTCAAGGGTATGATGCTGGGGTGGAGAAGCCTGGTGGGTACATGGAGGAATATTTCTGCCCTCTTCATAACTGGTGAGGATTCAACTACAGCACTAGATCGGAGCTTGCAGGAAGGCGGAGACCCTCCAGAGGACCTCAGAAAGGAGGGAAAATGGTGTACAAGGAAAGCTAGAAGTCATTGGAGTTGTTTAGCCTGCTACAGATAAGAAGGTATGTGTGAGGGATACACAATCTCCTTTTCCAGATTTCTGGAAAACAAACACAAAGTAATAAACACAAATTTTAGTGAAGACTTGGTGCCACCATTCAGGTTGGGGAAATTCATTCTTCTCTGAACCAAAGGTTGGCTGTCTTTGCTTGTTGGGCTTTTTTTTTTTTTTTTTTTTCTCTAGAAATGAGACACTGAGATCCAAAATTGTAACAAACTCTAGAGTGAAACCGCTTCTGTGTCAAGCCAGAGGAATCTAGTGGCTGCGTCCTCACTGTGACTTCAGATCTTTACAGTTCCCATGCCTGGCCTCGTTAAGCCATCCTAGTTATAACCACAAGTACCAGAGACTCCTGACTTGTGGAAACTGCAGCTAGGTGTGGTGATCTCCTGCCTCTGTGATTCATTTTGCCTCATGTAAGTCAGGGGTAATTCCTATTTTATAGGTGTTGCATTCGCTGCTCATAAAGCATTCAAAAAGCACGGCAAAACCAGCCAGAGAGCCATCTTCCAATCAAAAAGCTGTGTTTCCTGTCAGTTAAAGCATATTCTGCCCCTTGGGAATTGATTTTCTTTCCTGTTATGCCACCAACTCTACAGATGATCTTGAGCTTCTTCCCTCCCCATTTTCCTCAGCCACAGAGGAGATACAACACCACCAGTCCAGTGCTGGGAGAGCCCAGTGCAAAACGTATGCTGCAAGCACAGCATGTTATCATTCTTCCATCAGTAATTATCCTCATTTACTGTCAGATCACCTCAGCATTTCTGCTTCCTCCTCTGGAGGGTAAAACCTTACCTGCAAACATATGCAAAACACTGAAGGTTTTATTTTCTCTGGCATGTTCAGACAATATCTGAGATTTTTATGCAATGGACAAATCCTTCAGGGATGCTACTTCCAGGAGGGTGGGAATTGCTTGACTCTCCCTTTATTTCTAAAGAAAACACGTACTGCCCCAATATTAGACCTTTGCCTATATTGGTGCTGCAGATATAAAGCACAAAACGGGAAATTCCTGATAAATACAGCCAAGTACTCAAGACCTATATTCATGTTTCCCTCTTTCCCAAGCACTTCAATGGCTTTGGGGGCCAAATTAATGTGAGATCTGTTTTTTCTCAAGGCACCACCCTCACCTCAGAAGTGAAATACTACAAGGAGATCATAAATGTGTCCTTGAGATGTAAAAGAAAGGCAATGAAAAATATGAGCACAAATAAAAACACTGGCTTAGGCAGCACACCCTGAATATTAATATTTTTCCAAAATAGCACCTTCCTTTAAAGCTTAAGGACATATTGCTTTATGGATAACCGTTAACCTGACACCGACTGATAAAAGTAATCATAACTTGGGGGCTATTCTCTTCTGGAGAATGCTTAAATAATAAAACGGATAACAAGCAGACATCATTGGGATGTTTTCCCAGGGGAAATCCTATCGCTTTGTCAGGTAGTTGGCCTCACGTCCAGGTTCAGCCCCTGAATTCTGCAGGCACTCTGCCTCCCAACAGCTCTGCCAGAGGGAGCCGGTGGCCACGTCCACCCCACAGTAGCAGTAGCTGAGTTGGAGCTCAGGTTCTCCAAGCCCAAAGACTCAAAATCCATTATGTTGGTGTTTCCCAGCTCAGAGAGCCTTTGCTCCCTCCCAGACCAAACCCTGAGCCAGAGGCAGTTTATTGGTGGCTGGAGCCCTGAGCAAACACAGCGCGGGACTGCTGGGTGTCTGTCAGCTCCGTGCTGGCCTGCAGGTCAAGAGGGCTTAAAATCACTTGATCCAAAGGCTCTGTGAGTCAGAAAATAAACTGGACTATTTCCCCTCTTTTGCTGAGCTGTTGTGTTAGAACTGTTAGAAGTGTAAGCCTCAGAAAATTACAGAGCTTTTCCCCTTTTAACATCCACCCTGCTCAGAGTTTTTTTAATTTTTTCTTTACTTTCTTTTTTTTTTCATGTGTGACACAGAACTTTGTTAGGAGCATGTTATTTGGGTGCAAAGTCAAGCCTTTGAAAGCCCAGCATGCCAAAATTCAAACTGCCCACACAACTCAACCCACCTCCCTTTGTGCCTATGCATTACCAGGCAAGTTTTTACGGTCGTTGTAGAAGGGGAAGTATCAGACAGGCTTAATGGCAAATTAATCATCATTATCATAATAGGCCTCATCCATAACACAGACACATTCCAAATTATACCGAGGACTGCACTCCTCCTGCAGCCACCCTTCCTCACTTGTTTTATGCATGAGCCCTGGCGCCCAGAGAGCGAGGAGCAAAAAGTGCAAAGTCACAGAATCACAAAATCACCCAGGTTGGAAGGGACCTTTTAAGATCATCTAGTCCAACCAATAAAAAAACCAAAAAAACCTCCCACCAAACAATAAAAAAAAACCCCAAAACAAAAGCCAAAAACCCCAAACCCCCACACCACACCCAAAACAACACCAACCCAACACTAATCTATATCCCTGAGCGCCATGTCAACTCGTCTCTTGAATACCTCCAGGGATGGTGCCTCAAACACCTCCC
>BJBW01003475.1:70974-92536 GCA_004320125.1 Scolopax mira
AATATTTCCTAATATCTAACCTGAACCTCCCCTGGCGCATCTTGAAGCCATTACCCCTTGTCCTATTGTCTGTGACTTGGGAGAAGAGACTGACCCCCACCTCTCTACACCCTCCTTTCAGGTAGTTGTAGAGAGAGTCTGAAGTCCTAAAAGACCAACTTGATGTTGATGGGAGCATTGCCTGCTCAGGTTTTCTACAGGCTGTAGCTCCCTGAGGGAGGTTAAAAAAAAAAAAAAACAAACCCTCCAAAAAGCACATTGAATTCTATAGCCAAATTTACATCTGTCAGTATAAACGGAGCTGATAACTAGCTAGCCAGGCAGAGGCTGGGAGAGCTCTTCCCGGTCAAGTCTGCAAAGGGAGGGGAGGAAAGGCACCGTATTTCTTTTTTAATTTTTTTTTCTTCTTTTTTTTTTCCCTCCCTTTCTCACACACTGAAAAAAAAAAAAAGCCTGGCCTAGCTCCCTGTGCCAGAGCCTGCCTCGAGTTTCTATGTCTCCCTACCATTCATTAGTGATTACATGCCCCCCGAACACCTGCGAGAGCAGCTCATAAAGCACGCATTCATGGGTCCTGGCAGCACCAGCATGGGAACTGCAGGCTACGGGGCGACAGTCATTGTATCTCCAGATAAAAACATTCTCTTACCGAGGCCTCTGAAAATAGAAGCTGGCTGCAATTTCAGTTCGGCACCACAGGGTATTTAAAAAAAAAATAAAATAAATAAAATAAATAAAATAAAGAAAGAAGGGTTACTTCACCTCGGTCCCTTTTAAAGTCAGTTAAGTGCATGGCTGCGGTGCTGTTGGGAGCCCTCTGTACAGCAGCAGCCCTGCTATACAGCAGGACTTGGGGGGGGGGGGAAATTACAGGACGTTGACACTGTTTGCTCACTGCAGCATCTGGCAACGGTGCCATTCCTTCCCTCGCACAGCCGTCCCCCCTGAAAGCTTGTCCCTGCTCGCTGCTGTTTCGACGGGGGGGCTACTGTGTCAGGGTGGCCAGCAGGGCAAAGGTGGGGGGAAAGAAAGACACCGGCTTCAATAGTCCCACTGAAAATATCTGAAAACAAAGAGGAAAAAAAAAAGGAAAAAAATAAAAGAAAAAAAAGAAAAAAAAAGAAAAAAGAAGGAAAAAGAAGGAAAAAAAAAAAGAAAAAAGAAAAAGTTTTAAAATAAAAAAAAAAGACACCTACCATACTTAAATAAATGTCAATATTTCTACCAAGAGGTAGAAATACTGGCAATGGAACGTTAGATTGCAATGGTGTCCCGTGTTTCTGGGGAGGGCATGCTGGGATGAGTGGCAGTGGCCGTGGGCCAAAAGCAGCTCAAAGCCTGGCGAGACGGGTGAGACAGGCTCAAAGCCCACTGAGACCTACAGGTGCCCACCCCTGCCTCCAGCAGGTCCCTGTCGCACTGGCCCCGGGACCTCAGAACACTGCAGGCTGACCAGGCAGGGAAAGTTATCACCACAGGGAACTATTGCCCCCAGGGAGAAGGGAGCCCGGTATGTCAATGAGATGCCATAGGATGCCATAAAAGAGCCCAATTCTGAGGAAATGTTAAGTCTGAAAAAGCAGCTCTGGTCCCTCTTTGGGAGGGGAAAGATGGACAGCAAAATGAACTACCAAAGCCTGAGGTTTTTTCAAAGGTAAGTGACACAGAGCAAGGTCTCTGCTGGTGCAGAGATCCATGATAAATGCACTGACCGCTGGGATCTGCTTCTCTTCAATACTGTCATCTCCCAGGAGAGGTTTGGGGTGGTGGCTCCAGGTGCCACAACCCCAGTAAGGCACTTTGGTCTGCCACATAGAGACATGGAATGCACTGTGCTACCGAGCGTGTACACACCATCAGCACTCCAAGCTCCAGCTCCGCATGGGAAGTCCCTCCAAAGTCTCCTACCTTGGGCCCCTGAAGAGCAATGAAGATGAGAAATGCTTCACTGCAGCCCTCACCAATAGCGATACCGAGCTGCTCACTGCTCCAATTCAGAAAGGGCGAAGCACTCCGGAAACTGAGAGATGAACTCTTCAGAAATACCTTTATTTGCTGCTGCTGAACAGCAGGTTTGTGGGATAGAGGAGGAGACAGCTGGATGAGTTTGTGGCATTGCTCAGAGCTGCAGAAAGAGCAGCAGAAGCCAGCAAGAGCCTCCAGGAGACACCTGGAACCAAGATGGACCCGGGCTCTTGCGCAAGGGGAATGGCATTCATTGCTTACACTAGAGCATTGCAGTGCATATATATATATCCTTATATATTTAGGAAATATTTCTTCACAGAGAGGGTTATCAGGCATTGGAATGGGTTGCCTAGGGAAGTGGTTGAGGCACCATCCCTGTAGCTGTTCAAAAGGCCGGTTGACATAGTCCTTAGGAGTATGGTTTAGTGATTTTTGTCAGGGCTATGTTGATGGTTGGACTAGATTATCTTTAAGGTCCCTTCCAACCTAGGCAATTCTATGTCTATATTTCGCAGCGCAATACACAGGGGAGATGATGAAATAAAGCTGACAACATCTTTTGGGTGGGAAGACGTCTCTACTGGGTTATCCTGCCCTCTGCGTGATGGGAGGGCTTACTAGATCACCCCCTGCCCAGGGTACACCCCAAAGCTGCCATAGTTCTGAGGCCGATTCATACATACACAGAGCCCTCTTGCTTATGAACAGATATCCTCTCCTCCTACCGCAAATTGCCACCTGGACAAAATGCTGTGAAAAAAACCCAGGGAGATACAAATGCTGTGTCAAAACCCAGCCAGGACAACGAGTCCCAAGCTGAAGGCAGATATCTTAACATTTCCAATTCCTGAGAACACATAGAAAACAACTGCATTTTTTTAAGAAATCTGTTCAGAGACTTGTGCTTGAAACTGATTTATCAAGCAGCCAACCTGGGGTTCGCCTCATCTAATTTTTATTCACCTGAAGAATTCAATGTCTAGCCTGAAGTAGCTATTTAAACTCCCTCTCCAGTCAGTGCAGAGGCATTGCTGCCTCCAGAGGGTTATTCCTCCCACCCTAAGACCTCCTAACCATAGGATTATAGCAGGAAGCAGCCAACAGTTACACAGTGAAAACACGTCAGGACCATAACAGTTAAACGACCCTTCAAAAGCAGCACCAGAGGGACCCTTGAAGAGTTGCACAAGGGCAGAAAACGAATTTTGCACCTCAAAAGGGAGAGGGGAGAAAATAAAGAAAAAAAAAGGAAAAAAAAAAAAAAAAAAGTCCTGGCAACCTCTTCCTGGAGTGGTGACTTGTGGAAAGAAAGCTGTCCAAATTAAGTCACCCGTACCTTTCCAGAAGCAGCCGCGCTGAGCTCGGCACAGGCGCTGAGGAGCCTCTGCCAGAGTCAGGGCGATGCTGCCGGGGCCAGGCGCCTGTCCTCTGCCCACACCTCCGCTTCCCGGGCTGCCCAGGGGCCAGTCCCTCCCCACAAGGCTGGGTTGGCACCCATGGGCTCTGGTGGGCATTCTCCTGCTCGGTGTCACCCTCCAGCCTTTGGGGCCACCTTAGATTCAACACCATCCTGCAGCTCACCAAGGGTTGCTTTGGACCATTTGGACTGTCCATGTGTGCACCATGACTTTGAGGTCCCCGGTAAGAGGTGCCGCATGGATAGGAAACTGTAGGAGGATGCCAGGCACAGTGACCTGCCTTCCAGGGCAGGATCCTGCTACAGAGGGGGGGAAGGAATCCAGGAGCTACGGCCACGGAGCAGGAGACAGATATCTCCAAGATCAGGAGATTATACCCTACATCCCGAGCTGTCACAAAATTCTGCCATTTCGATGCTTTCGCCATTCACGAGAAGTGAAGAAAATAACATCTTCTTTCAAAGAAGGGAGAAAAGGAAAGGAAAATATGCATCAAACCCTCCTGTGTGTGTTTTTGACTTAGTAATATCTGTAGCCAATTTTCCCAAGAGACACAAACAAACACATGCCGAACCAGAATATCAATGAGGTCTTTTTTAGAGCAGGCACATTAAAATGCAAAACAGGAGATAATGAGATAAAGCGGCAAGTTACAGGTTTCTTAATTCCAGATTTTCAAAGCCCGTGAAGTAGCTTTAGGAGGAGAACTGGGTTAAGCCTCGTGGAGGGCTTGGCTGGGGGCAGCCTCCTCAAGCTCAGAAGGCTGAACGAATGAATGACTAAGGGTAGAAAAGAGGGCCAGACAGAGAGGAGGGGATATCAGGGACCCCCAAGAGATGCAGGTAAGGGCATTTCTTAGCTCTGAGGGTGAATTCTCCCCTAAGGGATGCTGTCCTGCACCTGCATGCCCTGGATTTGAATGGGCAGATCCTGACACATGTACACCAGCAGCACTGGGAGCAGAAGAGCTTTTTCTGTGTCCACGCTGAGAGGCAGAAAGGTGGTTTTGTTCCTCTTTTCAGAGCTCTGTCCCCAATGAATAACAACTACATTTTTTCCCATACGTCTGCCTGCCTGCGCTCCCGCAGCCTTGTAGGTGACACTGTAAAATTCAGGGTCACTTTGAGGAGGTGACATTTCGGATACTGGTGCCAAAAAGATCATGAAAGGAAAATTGAAAGAAGAATGAATGAGAGGAAATGGAGAGAGGGGGAAAGTATAAGAAAGAGCCATTATTTAGCCAGGCCTGGCCAAGGGTAAAGGTTTTAATTCTTTCCAAGTGCCATATGTGGTTGCCTGTGGGGGAAAGGCAAAGCCATATTTATCTGACTGAACCAATAATTCATATCTGTTTCAGAAGCCGACTTTGGTGGATTGTAGATCTACAGCTGTTCCTAGTCTAGGTCCAGACTTTCCCGGTGGGAATCACTGTAGCAACACGTCTGACTTATAGGATTCATATGGAGGGGGATAGGAGACCCAGAACTGTAAATTCAAACCGTGTGTACATTACTTCTATGTATTCAATTCAAAAGCATTTAGGGCTTTTCAAAACAGTCCTTTCACTACAGGAAAACTCCCCCACACTCACAATTTAAAGGAAACAGATCTTTCATGTTTACCCTTCCTGTTTCTTGTAGGAGGTCTTGAAATAAAGGTAAGAATGCAAAGCCGTTTTATATTTTTCCAATAAAATTCAGAGCAGTTGCCCTGGTGCAGGGTGTGTGTGTGTGTGTGTGTGTCTGTAGGGGGATGGTGGATGTGTTACATGCTGCTGGGGAGAAATCACAATGTAGTGAGATTAAACAAAGAAGGCTCAAGAAATACTTTGATTTCCCTTGTTTTGCTAAACACCCTCTCAAGATTACATTTCTTCCCAAATTTGTTTTTCCAACAGACACATCCCTCGTAGCTTACACACAATCCAGGAGCGACAGGAGTATTTGTTAGGGACTTAATTCATTATAGTCAATAGAGCTCTAATGTCTTTTTCCAGCTAAAGGTCTAGCATATTCTTTTACCTGGGTTGTTTAAGGAAGACTCACCTTTCTCTCTGGGGATGCTCAGACCATCAGAGTCCACGTAACAAGGTCTCTGCTGCTCATCTCTTCTTAGTAAACTGACCCAGGACAAAGGAGGCACCAACTCAAACACAGAGACAGGGGAGAAAAAGATCCTCATCCAAACCCATCAGTCTGACTGTCTGCAGGCCAGCTCAGAAAAATCTTTGACAAGTGCAAGAAAGACATTGCACTACAGAAGAGATTATTTCTCTCCCTACATCTGCGGCCGAACCCATGGCAGAGCCCTACAATCACTTAACTATAGATGCCATCGCCCATAGAGAGAAAACAGTCCTGCCAATGGGCCCAAGTAAAAGTCTGGCTTAAAATTGACTTCTGGAGCAATTCTCCTCTCCTTATTGATTATAGCAGCTAACCAGGTGCCTTATAGCTATTGTGGGAGCCTGAATCAGGCCAGCATGGATAGAGTCTTCCCACTCCTGGCTTAAACACCCATCCAGCTGTGCTGCGTGTGGTTACACAGAGGCTGCATTTACCCCAGAGGATGGTGGCTTTTCTCCTTGCTGAGGTGAGCAAACATTCCCCCCTCTCCTTCCTTCCATTGGGCTCTGGGAGGCTAATTGATTTAGGTTGGTTTTCTGCAACATATACTCGGGGATGCTGCTCTGAAAGGTGCAGGAGGAGAGCTGCCGTTCCTGCTGTTAGCAGCAGTACACAGGTGGTGGGTTGCCCTGTACTGCTGTGTACCCTATGCATTTGATCTTGTTTTTGTTTGCCTTGTGCCTTTTTGCTTGTTTCATGTATTATGTCTCATTTCTCACTATGCCAAGGAAAACACAAAATTTTGAACTCTGAGTTAGTATGTGCTCTGTGTGTTAGAAAATAATCACTGCTGTGTTGTTCACTAGGCAAGATCCTCAACGTGACAGAAACCTCCCCAAACCTTGCTCCTTTTACACCAGTGGAGGCTTCAACCTATCTTCTCATTCACTTGCTGTATCGTCCCGCTTGTGGGCTGTCCCTCACTTCACCCTATCCCACAAAAACACAAGATGTAAAAGGATGCAGACAACTCCACAGATTTCACAATGACAATCTAAAGTTAGACACCTTGTGTCGCTGCAGAATGACAGAGAGAAATTATTTTTCTCCTAACAGGTGAGCTGGTAGGAATTTTTTTTTTTCCCCACTATGCTCTGGAGCACAGATCCTGGCCGGGGGCAGGACAGTCCTTACTTGGGAGCAACCAGTGGCATTGAGGGCAGACTCCCAACTGTTGCTGCTCGTGCCTTTAGCAAAGCAGCATTTGGAGGCAGGAGTAATTTTCCCCATAGATGATGAGACTTGCACTTCCAGCAAAGGAAGAGGCAAGGACTGAGGTGTTCACAGTACGAGAGAGAGAGAGATGCTGGATGGGCCAGGACTGCTGCACGCCTTGTGATAAGGATTCCCAGGCTGAGCTCTCTACGGAGGTTAAAAAATAAATAGATGGGGAGGAAACTGAAACAACCAGCCAGAAAGTTATATTTACAGCACTGTTCAGGCAGGCAGGAGAGAGGCAAGATGGAAACTGCCAAGGGTGAGGTTAATGTTAGGGGAGTTTTTAAACCTGAAGGTAACTGCATTGGAGTTTTGATCCAGATGTCAAATCTCTGCTTCCTGTAATATTGGCTGCCTGGGGAAGCTTACTCAAAACCATATGACAGCACTGCTCTACTCCTAGAACCAAATGCTTAAAAATGTAACATATTGGGGGTTAATGTAGAAGCATGGAACTTATATAGCTGCAACATACTCGTTGTCAGCCCAAACCTTCACTTCACTGAGCGGTACTCACTTCAGCAATTCAAAAGCACACAGAACTTGGAAGGATATATAGGATTTTTAGCTGCAACAGTCCTAGCTATGGATGAACGTGTTCTTTTACTGCTCCCAGCCCCTCCCCCTGCAAATATCAATGAAGAGCTCTTGCTAAATAACTGCTAACTTTTCCTTTGTATGTCATGAGGGCAGGGGGGGTGTCAGTAGGGCTGCTCACATGCTTGGACTTAGATGAATGTTGGGCCGCATCCCAAGGCAAGGAGCAGTGCAGGACTCTCCCTTGACACCCAGTAGAGCCAAAAACCTGATGATATTTGTTGGCCTGAGAGAGGAAAGGTGGATGATGGTAGAGAAAGAGGGGAAATACTTTTTGGCCCAGCACTCCTCCAAGAGAAATGTCCCATTACATTTCATAAAAGAGGTTTTCATTGAAGATGCAGTCATTTAGAGCCCTGTTTTCAAAGCCTTTCTTGCTCACTCTTGGTAAATTGAAGCTGACAGAAAACTGTTTCTTTTTGAACATCCCTGGCTGAGGTGTCACCTTGTGCTGTGTGAGAGATGGGACGGGGAATGACAGATTGTGGCAATTACTCAATCTGTGCTGGCTGATTCCAAAGGAGGTAGCTCTCTGCAAAAGTAGGTTTTTTCCTATGTGCTGTGGAAGACGGGATTAATAAAAAAACTAAACCAAGTCAGAGTTCTTAATGGTAGTCCTTAGCACTGACATCAAGCTGCATGCGCTGAGAGGTACCTTTGTCCCCACGCAAGGTCACTGCAGTTGGTTCTGATCATAGTGATAGCAGACATTAAAGGAAAGAGATTTTTTCCCGTCTGCTCTGGCTTCTATAGCTTGGCTGACCACAAGACAATTTCCTAAGATCAAATCATCTTTCTCTTGCATGATGCAGCAAAGAAAGGTGCCAGAGGGATGATCTACAGAAGGATCTAATGCGACCAGCCTGGAGGCATATTTGAGAATATGTGCCTGTCTCAAGAATTACAAGCAATGCCACATGCACAGCAGCCTCTTTCCCTCCCATGCCTTTCAGCTTGGACTCTGGTAGGGCTGGGATTCAGTACAAGCACTGGCACCAGTGGATTACGCAGAGTTTACACATTACCTGAGCTGTGAACGGGGAACCACCCATCAAAACATTTAGACAGTGCCCTGCTCTCTGGATAGAAACCCTCAATAGCTTTTGCTTGATATAACTTTCCATCACTCACTCTCTATTTTTCTATGTTCAATAATATCTTTGCTAAATATATTCCAGCAACATTTTATTTATTTTGGGTCTAGAGCTTGGAGACCTCCAAGGGTCTCCTCCTTCTCTAGCAATTTTACAAATAAATCCCTGGCAGAGAGCTAGGAAAATATGTTTATGTTCTTCATATGGGAGGTGATTTCCTTCAGATCCTGGGCTGTGCATATGCTCTCCATCACAGGGATCACGGGGGGATTTGCTCTGAGTACCTCAACAACTGCAGCCAGTGTCAGCCCTCCCTACGGGAGCTCCAAGTGGCTTGTAAAAACAGGGCGCGAGGTGATGAGACGATGGTTGTACCACCTTGAATAGGAAAGGTGTCTGGATGTGCAGCCTCCATTAAAGATGCCTCCCCAAGCTCCTCGAAGCGTGAATGTCACTGGAGTGAATTTGCTCTCAGTGGTGCTGCACTTGCAGAGACTTGCAAGCACCATGGCCACATACTCGGCAGCCATACTGGACAGCCCGCCTCGGTACCATGCCAGTACCACCCATGCCTTGCTACACAAAACCCCTGGAGATTGGTGACTGAGAAGTGCTAAATACTATTTCTATGTAGTAGGGAATCAAAATACGAGGCATCTCATGTTGAACCCAGCGAGGGCCCCCTGAGGTCCCCACGTGGAGTTTCAGACCAGTCCCTCTGGACAGTGGGCATACCGGACCTGTCAAGGACCATCCCAGGCTGCACTCCTGCATGTTGACTCCCTTCGCAGCAGCTCGCACCCAGGCTGGAATTGGGTAATATTAATATAATCTGCTTTCTGATTTGTAGGGACCCCATCCTCACTACTCCTAGGTCTGCTGGAAGGAAGAAAAGGAAAGCTGCAGAGCACAGCACAGGATCTGGCCTGCAGTGCCTACAGTGTTGCAAATTTAAAAAAAAAAAAAGAAAAAAAGAAAAGAGGGGGGGAATTAAATGTTTTCCTTTCCCTGTCTGGGTTCAGCTATTCCCCACCCCCCACCAGGACTGGCCCTGGAAGTGCTTTTTGCTTTTGCCATTTCTCAGGTGATGGGGGAGGGATCCGGCGGTGGACCCGGAGGCCCCAAACCCTTCTCTGACTTTGCCGCCTGAAGCACAGACCTCTTAGAAAACACAGATGAAAGGGAAGCTGGGGGAGGGCTTCAGACTGGGAGAAACAACCCTCGTGGCAGGTCCTTTGGCAGGGGTCAGGCTGCAGGACACAGAGGAGATATATTAAAAGGGGAAACTGGAGGAATCTAAATAATCAGGCTCCCCACCGGATAATGCCTTGACAAGAGGAGATGCTGCGAGAGCCAACAAAAACTGACTCGCACAGAGGGGCAGAAAAAGTAAAACGTCTTCTCCGAGGGCATGGGGCTGGCGATGGAGCAGAACTGAGAGGCAAGGGGGAAGGGCTGAAATCTGGAAGGAAATTAAATAATAGCCTGAAATTCCCAGGTGAGGAACAATGGAATTAAAAACAGAAAGGCCCCCAAGAGATAAACAAATCAAGACTGGCAGGCAAAGTGCAGAGAGCAAGACCTGGAGGCTGTGGGGCAGCCCATAGCATTGGCCAAATTCTGCCCCCCTTCCCCATACTGCAGTCAACCCTAGGATACACTGTGAGGAACTATGACACCATCCTGCCGGGCACCCTACATAGAGAGGAGAGGCTGGTTGCCTACCCTGAAAGTCCTTATAACCTGAACCAGCAAAGCCACGTGAAAAATACCGGTTTGTCCCCATTTTACAGTCACAGAGAGATTAAACCTAATTCTCCTATACTGTAAGGCCCTTTTACCCTATGGCATTCTTCTAAAAGGACTTTTTAGTTGTTGGAAAACATCCCTTCTTGCTGCTTTCACCGAGGGCTTAGACACTCAATCAAGCCTCCGGGTTATCACACCAGCCCAAGTGCCTGTACAGTTATTTTTTGTGCCTCAACAGAGTCACAGCAACAGTCAAGCCATAAATATAGAAATGGTGCACATGAATCCTGAGTAAAAACATAAATGCTGGTTTTGTGCACTGACCTATGGGGAATTTTCAGCAAGATAAGGAATTAAATCTATGCTTGAGAATCCCAGGAAAGAGCCCTGAACATGCAGGCCATTCAGGAGGCATATTTCATGGAATATCCATTAGGAAACAAGTTGGGAAACAGAGACCGGTAGAACAGCTTAGATAAACTTCTGACACAGGTGTTATAAACTGATGGAGCTACACTGACTGCAACAGATGTGTTTTGATTGAGGACATGGTCCTTAGGGGGTGGGAAATTATTGACTTGGAACCAAACCACAGATTTTTTTTTGGCATTCTGCTGTGTTTTAAAAATTCATGGACAAGTCCTGAAAGCACTTTACCAATAAGCATTAATATTCCCCAAGGAGAAACTGAGGCTTAGGGAGTGGGAGTTACTGCACTACGAAGTGACACAACACAAGAATGAGGCAAAGAACCCAAAGAGCTTCCAGCACTTCCTTGTTCTCGATATTCGTCGTGTCCACACGGTGCTGGACTCTACCCGAGGAATTCCATTGCATTAATAGAGAGCCTGCTTTGGTAACTCATGCCCTACAAGTGGAATAAATCACACCTGCCCCATATTCTTCACAATGCAGAGATGCAGATCTGAATTTTTGACTGCTCCCTAATATTTTATCATCTTTCTTCCTGAAAAGGAGCAGGGCTGTCTGCAAACCCCTGCATTCTTCTAATGCTAGACCAGTTTGTGTTCAAAAGCCTTTTCTATTTCCATTTCCAGTGCCACATGTTGCTGTGTCAACATAATACAGGGTCTTCCTAAACAAAGGAATGTGTGTCTAGAAACCATCCACAGAGAATGACAGCCAGAACCCTGCCAGCAGAAGAAAAAAGGAGGTCCCACACTCCTTTATACAGCACAGCTTAAAAAGGAAAAGTAGCACAGAGAGAGGGAGTGATTCACGTGTTCCCTATTCAGTAGGTAGCATCAGTACATAACACTAGGCAACCGTAGCCAAACCTGTACCACAGTAACTTAGAGGATCTCAAGAGTATTCACTGCTTTAAACCAGTCCTTCCTCTATGCATCAAGGTGAAACAACACAGTTTACAGCTGCTGATATGTCTCAGACACAGGACTGATGTCTGACCACACCAACAACCCAACACCCTGGAGGAGCTTCCAGGGGGAGCCTCAGGATTACCTCTGGGATTCACAATATTCACAGGGCAGTTCATTTTCTTCCCTCTCTTTACTCGTCATAAACAAATGAGCAGATGAAGGTGTTCACGGCACAAATAGGACGGGTTGGTGCTCAGCAGTCACAGCAATAAAGAACCACCCTTGAGTCAAGAGACCCCATTCCTGGCTCCACTACCAACTTGCCATTTCATCTTGGCCAAGTTGTCTCCTCTGTCTTGTTGACTTAACTCAAGCTGGTTAGGAGGCTGCAGCCAAAAAAGGTTTTCATCAGAAAATATGGTTCAGAGGGGAACATATGACCTGCAGCTGAGCTCTGTTGGGGTGTGAGACCATTGGATTGCACAGTGGCATGCCAGACCTCATCATTACCATGCAGGAGATATTCAAAGGACTGCCAATGAACTGCAGGAAGCATATGCATTTGTTTAACATGGTGGTAGCACTAGAAGGAAGCTCAGGAAACATGAAACCTTGCTGCAAGACACGCTGCCCTTGAAAGCTCATGTGGAAGTATGAAAACGACCCATTATCTGAGCCAGGATGGAGCTTTCCCCATGTGCAGAGTAGATGCCCTGTGGCATACTGTAATAGGAAATGAGAAGTCAAACTCAGCATCCCTGATAACTGGGTAACCTCTATCTCTTATATCTTGCTTATCACTAAGACCTAAGCCATAGGGGGAGCATGTGCCTTTCATCAGGGAGCACAGACAGTACAATTTTTGCATTTTTTAAAGAGTTTTTTAGAGTTTCTATAGTCCTTTTTATTTTAATTTAGGTCCAGTGTGATTTTTTTAATGACGTATACGACCTCTGTACTCCTTGAATCTTAGTGCTTTTTGCATCTCTCATGAGAACAAGGGAAGCCTCTTTATCCTGTTCGGATCCGCCAGACTTTCCTTCCGAGGACTTGGACATTTCATTTAGAAGAAATCCTAAATATTTGTTTTAATTGTGAAATGGATTCTCATAAACCAGCAGGCCTGTGTGCTATCAGGCTTTGGATTGCATCAACCCTGGCATGTGGGCTCATAAGGCAGATGGTCAGGGAAAAGCACCTTGGCACCGTCTTCACTGGCATCTTTTAGACAAAGGGCCGCACCAGGGACTTTGCTGCCATCGCAGCACAGAGAATTCTGTCTTTCATCACAGATTTTGAAATGCTGGATCCAGCAGGGTGCTAAGCTTCTGTCAGTCTCTGTCAGCCCTTCGCTCCCAATGTCTTTCTCCCCACAGTCTGGCTGGTGGGGGAGTGAGTCTCTTGGCAAAAGCTGGAGCTGTGGTTCTGTTTTCCGAGCCACCTGCATGGCCATCGGCAAAGCACCAGCAATGTCTGCATCCCCCACTCTTCTTCTGTCTTCCTTTCCTAGAGGTTTTGACTGGCTCCATCCAGAGAATGGCCAAGCCCACCCTCAAAAGCGTAAGATTTTCACAAGTCCTTAGCTCTGGCTGAATCTGATCCCAAATTTAGTACCTCTAAAGATTCCCATCCCAGTCTGCTGAGGATTTTTGTCGGGGGTAGTGACACTCTTCACCAGTCAGGCAGCTCTGTTCCTTGGGGGAAAGGGAATGTGCACCCAGTAATTACAGATGTTTTCCTCTTCCCTAAACTAGCAGAAAGCCAGCTTCTGACATTTTCTGTGTGAAGCAGTGGCCTCCCATGGAAACAGAGGAAGATTTTAGTTGCAAACTCAATGAGAAACACTGATGAAGACTGACTTTCTGTTTAGCCCAGACTGGACAGCCCATGCACAATCGTGCAGATGAGATTTTTGTCTCTATTTAAAGTTTTTGAGGGACAAGGGCCACACAGTTACGTTGAGAAGAAAGTAGCTCCCAATGGGTGCAAGCGATATTCCTCCCTGTCTTTCCTAATAGCTGTTCAGACGAACCTCAATCTGAAATGACATGAGAAACCTTTTTATGCCTCCTTATGTCCAGCATGGCCAATTTAGCCCATTTTAGAAGATACAGCACAGGCAATGTCACAAAGACAGGCTGTTAAAATGCTAGCATTTGAAGTATTAATTTAGCCCAGCACATTAAGTCCACAGATCTTTCTGACAATTATTTTAGATAATTGTAACTATCACCACAAACAATTTGAGATGTAGAGGATCTGCAATTATCTGCATTCCCTCTCCCCCCCCCCCCCCCCCCCCCCCCCCCCCCAAATTGTAAATGAAAGGGATAAGAAGTAAAACCATCAGGGAACAACTTAAAGATTGTATTTGCTGGTGGGAATATCCGAGCAATTTCTCCAACATCTTCCAAAAAATTGATTGTCTAAGGAAAAACGGGATGGGCGGTGGCAAATTTATTTGCAAACAGGCTGAAAAGGGGACCATAGAAATTGTAGAAAATGCTGATGGAGAAAATCTGAAGAATGAAAAAAAAGGAAGTCAAGGGAACACAAAAACCTGTCTAAATAATTAAGTGAAAAACAGAGCCTACCCAGGGAAGCCCAGGTGTTTATTGTATTATAGACAGCAGAGATGTTTCCTTTGCTTACATGGGTTCCCACCAGCAAGATTGGACAGAAAGTCATATTAGAACCTACAAGGAAAAGCTAAACAGAAAAGAGCCACCTCTCTACCCCTAAAACCCCTTTCTAGTCCTACCGAGCCAGCAAAACAGCCAATGCGCCATCCCAGTCACTAAGTACACATGGAAGGTGAATGGCTCACTTGACTTCTGAAGACCTGGGGAGGTTATGACTATCACAGCACTTTGTGGACAAGGAAAGTTGTCACCAACTCACAACCTGCCTCCCTCCTGGGGCTCCCTTTTGCACCCCGGAGCTGAAACCCAACTGAGCTGTCGTATGGGGAAAGACCACGTCTACCTTCTCCCAGGAGACCATGTCTCCCTCCTCCCAGGAGAAGATAATACTCTTGCAGGGTATAATAATCAGAAATACTCTTCCAGGATGAAGCATAAGGCAGGGACATAAACAGTTTGGCTACATCAGCTACAGAGAAGGAAATATCTTTGGGAAAGCAGGGCTGGTATAGGAGGGGGGTGTAAGGAGGGGTGTCAGGCAGGCAGGGAGGGTGCTTATGTACCCCCCAAAACTAGCAATGGACTGAGCAGGCTTCTGAGAAGCCTGCCGTGGTTTCAGCCTTATTCACACCCCACCTGGGCTTTTGCTGCCAGGATGGGACCCAGGGGATGGAAGGGTCATGGAGCATCCCATTCGCAGTGGTCCACCCAGCAAGGGCGACAGGGGACCTCGCCCCAGACTGCGGCACCCAGGGAAGAAGAGCTGAGCACATCCTGCCAGGGAAGCCACTAGAGGGCCCCTGGGCCGACAGAATGCAGCTCAGTGGGGTGCAGGACACGGCCAAGACAGCCCTGAATTTTTTTTGCAGAGACAGGCAGGTGACCTTTGAGCATAAAGACACAGATTTCAGCCCCAGCACGGTCATCGGTACGTGACCCTGCCACACTCCCGTTGTGTCTGGGTCCTTACTGCAACTGTGCTGATAGAGATTCAGCAGCAAAATCACTCCTTACAGAGGCTCCAGTGCTGCTTTGGAGGTCTTCCATCTAGCCCCACATCAAAATTGAGCCTATTTAACATCTAATAAGTCAAGCACAGCCTGGAGAAGCCTGATTTTCAAGCCAGAGTAGCATCTTGCACCCATTTGAAATGTCCATTTGGAAATTCAGTGTGAATAACACAAACATAAGACAGATGCTGCCACTTACCCAAATGTCTCGGAGGAACAAATGGGAACCGAATCTGAAAGCAAATGAAGCAACCAGATTGTAGCTCTTAAGTGGACTATGTACTATAGCGAGTGAAAAACTTGGCAGGAAGGAACTAAATGTTCACCGCTTTGCTTGATCTACATAAACCATAAATGCACGTGTATGTGTTAGCTCTAAATCTGGAGACGTAATCAAAAGCAGGTGAGAGAGGCAGGAGCAAACCCCTTTCTTGGGGCCACGGTTGGTGCCTCTGTGAGAACAGCTTGCCCCAAGAGAGCCATGGATGGGCGCATCCCGAGGGACGGTGCTGGACCATGGCGGCTCCGGAGAAAGCAGGTGCACAGGGAGCGCACTGGGCACCACAGCCGTGCATTCACCACCACTGCCCTCCTACACCATGCTCCCACTGGGAGATACTGCGGGCAGGAGCAACGCCTGGCTGGAGGAATGCCAGGAGCAACAGAGGTCGGGCTGCGCGGGAAGCAAATGAGCTAGAAATGGGACCGACTGAAAGCGCTGGTTTTTGTGTGAGAGCTATCAGCCACCCAGACACTGAGCATTCACTCCCAGAGCACATTTAGTGCAGCTGGCATTGTGTCAGACTAGACTCGCTTCGTGCAGGAAATACTGAGCACTTGGACGCGCTGAGCGAGGGCTGGGAAAGCGTCCAAGATTATGCTTCACATCTGCTCCTGCGAAGCCAGTGCAAGCCCTGTTTTAGCATGTAGTGTAAACAACAGCATCACTACTAGTGAAACACAAGCACAAGCAAATGAGCGTCATGCTACGGGGGCCATCTTGAGCCCAGCACCTTCAGAAAGGGAGAGGTGCCTTGTCTGGCAGCAGCCGGGGAGGAGAAAACTCCTGCACCAGGGAAGCTTTACTGAGAGGGAGAAAAACCACCTGAGCCCTGACAAAGCACTGTTCACCAGGCTTGTGCTGACACACAAACCCTGGTCCCCAACGCCAGGGTTGGAGCTGAGTCCCTTCTCTGCTAAAGCAGCCCCCTCCTACCTCCACCGAGGAGGATGCCCGCAGTGGCAGTCATGTCCCCTGTCCCTTCCCTGCTCTCTGAGGGAAGGGACACCGCGTTCCGGCTCCCCGGCAGCAGAGCTGTGGTTATTCCCCAGGTGCAAAGAGAAAGGCGGTACACGCTGCCCACCATCTTGAGGAAAAGTCAAAGCTGGCCTTTATAAAAATGGCAGGGTTTGAACGGCTGCGGCTCGGGCCGGACGGGTCAGAGCAAACTGCTGTAGTATGGGTCAGACGGGGTAAAGGTGGGACTTCAAAGTTCAAATGTAATGTTTTACCAGGAATTTAAAGCCAGGGCACCAATTTCCCGATGAAATGCTGTAATTCTGACTGCTTTACCATCTCCAGCATCTTACATATTCCTAAAATTCACCTTTTCTTTCAGCAAGCAGAATTTATTCCTTAAAAAAAAAAAAGTCATTGATGCACAATTCCAGCCACCCCTGCAGCCACCTCTTGACTTTCCTTTGCTTTTCCTTATCACCTCCATAGAGCACAAGCCCATTAAATGCTTCCATTCCTATTTCTGGCACCAATAAATCTAAATTTTCAAGCTTGGCAAACCCAGCTAAACAACTGGCATAGAGATAAATGATTCCTCTGAAATAATGTACAACTCTCATTACCCAAGGACTTTCTTTTTTCCAATCCCCTGAAACACTGGTTTTAAAGTCCCGGAAAACCACTGCTTTTTCCCCCAGAAAGAAAGGTATCAGCTTAATACAACGGAGCATTCCCTGCAGTGAAGTGATGGATTCTTAGTCCTTGCCATAGAAAATTACTTGTGATACGGCAGTTCTCACCCAAAACCAGGAGAAAATTGTGAGTTTGAAAAATGCAGCCTCCCCAGACCAGCTCTACAGAAGAAAATCTTTGAAACGAGACTTAGCAGCCAGCACACCCTCTAACAGTCTAATAAATAGCATTCAGCTCAAACTCTCCAACACTGCAAGGGAACAGGAGAACAAAAGGATTTGAAGCATGGATTAGATCATTCCAAATGGTCTCAACATTGGTGGTTCAGGGGTTTTCTTTTTTTTTTATCCCCAGCCTTGTGGCAAAGGCAGGATTTGAACCTTTCAGGACAATGTTTTGACACAAATATTTAAGCTATTTAAAATAAGTAATAACCTTCAGTTCCCTTCAAGAGTATTATATTAAAAACAGAGAATGGGATTAAAACAGATTAGCTTCCGACGTCTCTTAATGTGGCAAACAGCATCAATCAGATCATATCAATGAAAGCTGACAGCTCAGGGAAATCCAGATGAAGAGATTCTCTTAGAAAAATGAGATATTTGATCAATTTTTTTTGAAATAATTTTTTCTAAGCTGTTATAAACTGCATTGACTTCCTAAAAATGTAATGACAGCTCAGCCTTTGCTTAGCATAACATCCTGAAAGTGCAGGAGAACATTAAATTAATGCAACCTGGTAATGCTATGTGCGATACAGAAGTAAATACTACTGTCAATTTACTGTCCAAATACTATTGCCCATTGATTTTCTGCACGGTGATATAATCAAAATGCCTGGCTTGCAATCCAAACTCTGATCTTGCAGTTTAATACGCCTGGAGACAAACTGGTGCAGAGCTCTCGTGGAACCCATCAAGCCACAAGGTACGAACCGAAAGACGCGTCCCAAGGCAATGACGCCCAAGTTGAAGTACAGAGAAATTCCCCTTTTACCTGTCTCTCCCACTACCCCCCACCAATCCCACCGCTTTTCTCAGCCATCCTGTGACCCATCCCCCACTGGATGTCTCTGTCAGTGCTTAACTACACACCCCAGGAAGAGCTGGGTAAGCACAGTGGTGGGATTTCCTAGGAATTGGTTGGACTTCAATAAATTAATTTGTTTCAGGCAGTCTTCCAGCTGTTTCAGTTGCTCTTCCTTACGTGCTGGAGTCACCTACGCACACTGATACAGTCACTACTAAAGGAAAAGTTTCAGACTCATGTGTTCTCTGTGAATTAGCCACCACAGTTTTGCACACAGGCAGCGTATGCATTTAGCCCGTGAGGACTGAGGCAAGAGAGTATCTGGCCACCGGTGAGGATCGGTGGAAATGGAGCAGCATGGCAGTGCCACTGTCACACAAGGGACCTCTGGCATATTTGTGCTAGGGATAAAGCCAAGCTACATCTCACTGGTGTAATCAAATCAAGCACAAAAGTAGTAGAGCCCAGTACTTAAAATGGCATTATCAGTGCGCTCTGTGGGAACCAGAGATGCATTCACTTGGCATAATCTTTGAGAAATCTCTTCCCAACTGTTTTTAAACAAATCCTGTTAAACTCTACAGTGAATTGTCCTTATCTCTCCACACCTGTGTGCCAGCCCTGTTTTCTTCTACATTTTCCCCCACGCCTGGACAAAAGAGAGTGTATCTGTGCATGTCAGTGTATATGTACGTCTGAGACTAACTAAAGAGACAATTATCTTCAGCTGAAAATAAACATCATGAAACTATAGATGCCTAATTTTTGCACCTGGAAGATCCTCTTACAGCTATTCACTACTAATCACTCTCAGCTAATAAATGAATAGAATAACTAATGTGATTAGAGTAATTTGCCTATTCATCAGGAATATTAAATGAATTGAATATTTTGTATTTGACTTGTCTCTCAGCATTTCCCTGATACTGTAATTAGCCCTATGCCTATTCCTGTGGCAAAACCACCACATGGCCTTCAGAACACAAGGGCGCTTGGGTTCATTCTGCATCACTGGACAGACGGACACCTTTCATACTAGTCTTGCGTAGGACAAACTGCCTCCCGTCCAACCAGAAAAAGACACATGATGGAAGAACATCAGGGTAGATGAAGAAGAAGGATAAAACTCGTGCAAGCAAGCAAGCTTCAGAAGAGGCAGACTTTACAGGACAGTCATCCCTCTTTACTTCGGAGGTTCCCCAAAGCACCGGAAATACACCAGGGAGGTGGTGGTGACAGAAGCTGGTTCTCAGCTGTCATGAGCATGGGTTAGGAAGGTGTCCAGGAAATACCTGGCCACAGCACTCTCTTCCTTATTTTCTAGTTGCAGACATAGCCACTTTCAAAAGATATCTAAGTGGAATCCTAGCCAGGTAATAGTCCTGTTAATATATCCCAAGAGGGTGGCTTTTATATTTCAATCTTGCAGAGAAGTCAGGCTGAAGTTGAACCGTGCAAATGATTATAACATAAAATAACCAGTGGGCAGATATTCAAATAAGGATTTCAGATATATATACACGTAAAGGAAAAAGGTTGTTTGAATCTAGGATACAATTTTCCAAACCCATACAAGATTCTTTGAGAGGAGACGAGAAAGATTTAGAAAAATACTGCTGTTCCTTGCCTGTTGCTAGAAAATAATGGTGATATATAGAACAATGCAAAAAAGATGCATTAATAAAATTGCCAAAGATGATCTGTTACTTCCTCTTGGTAAGAAGCCAAAGCGTTTTATAAAATGCATTTGCACTCAACCAGAATGATATCATAATCTTCCTTAGTCATATCTTTTCATGCCTTCCTGATATTCCACAAAGCAGACATCAAGGTTTTCAGGAGACATTCTCAAAATGCTGCATTAAAATTAAAAAGGGAAGAGGCTGCATCTAAAATCTGCACAAACAGAATCACCTTCAGCAAAACCTTGAGCAAGAAATACACGGCACAGTGCATGTTTGTAGCAGGAGAGGAAATTAAGAGGAGAAAACAATGAATTATTGAAGGCTTCAGGGTTCTCTTGTCTGTCTGGGTAGATCTAAAATCAAGATGTCACTACGGTCTCTTGCTGTCTCTGATCGGAACGATGCAGATATGGGAGTTTTGCTCTTTGAGAAGGGACTGCGGCACAATTAGGGTTTCATTTGGGTTTCATCTCACTCCTTTAACAGCTCTTTACACTGACTTATACCCTTCCAAGTCCCTTCTTTTTGTTCATTTTTCTCTGTTTCGGGGCTGTGGGTTTTTTAATTTATTTTGGTTTTGGCATTCTTTTGAAACAGCTGCAGAGAAAAGCACAGACCTAGAGAACTTCAAATGTTAGTATCACTGGGGTTCCGCTAAGACATCAGTCTTGATCCTTATTAATTATGTCTAGCCACATCTATACCTTAGCCCCTAGAAGTCCATGTGCTGAAACAAGATCTGGATTCCTGTTTCAGAGATGAGGTATGGTGTATTGCAAAGCTACCTGGAGAACACCCTTCAAGGTAGAGAAGAGGCAAAGTCTCTTCTAAATTCTCTTTCATATGACCTTGCAGAACAATGTTTCCTGCTCAGCCACCCACAGCTCCTCACCATTATTTAGCTTTCCACTTAGACCTGGAGTTTTCACTGTGAACATCAAATCAGTGACACAGATTTACTTAGATATTTTTACCCCCACCCCACCCCACCTTGATTTCTTCTTTCAGATTGCTTTCAGACTGCAAAGCATAAAACACTTTGATTCCTACGTTGTTGTGGGAAAATGCTATATGAATGCATAAGTTATAATAATAATAATAATAATACATTACAGTGATAATGATGGATGTGTTTTAAACAAAGCCTCTGGCTGCTAGCATGGAGGAGCTATGGAAAAATCAAAGATAATCTTTCATGAGGAGAATGGTAATGAGAAAGACCTGGAATATGTTATCCCGCTGAGTTGCTGCTATCTGCTCACACAGAAACGGGACCAGCCCAGTTTGACTTGAGGAGCGTGTCAGATCTTTTAAGCTAAATTTAGGACCAGGTGCTCGGCTGGTGTCAGCTGGAGCAGCTCTGCTGACAGAAAGGAGCTGCGTGAATTCATTCTAGATTTGTTTCCATCACAGTGGAGCTCGGTGCCACGGTCCCGGTGCAGAGCAGGACCCCTTTGTGCTCAGCGTTGTACGTGCACACACAGCCCGTTTCATCCCCAAAGCCCTTGCCATCTAAATAGATGAAGGCAAGGAGAAACAGACTAAAAGGCTCACCCCAGCCCCCCAACAGATCAATGGCGAGGCCAGGAAGAGCTCCTGCACGTTCTGACTGTCACGCCGGTGTCCCAACCACTGCACCATGCTGTCTCCAGTAGAAACCTGCTCTGAAAAATGTGGTTTTTTCCTGCTTGCCAAATTAGAGAGATACGGATTTGATGAATGGACTGTTCAGTGGATAAGGAATTGGCTGGATGGT
>BJBW01003475.1:92680-165237 GCA_004320125.1 Scolopax mira
GATGTCATCCAGAGGGACCTGGACAGGCTGGAGAGGTGGCCTCAAGTAAACCTCATGAAGTTCAACAGGAGCAAGTGCAAGGTTCTGCATCTGGGCTGGAACAAACCTTGGTATCAATACAGTCTCGGCGACAAGGTGTTAGAAAGCAGGGAAAGGAAAGCTGAGGAAAGGGACTTGGGGGGCTGATGGACGAGAAGCTGGCCATGAGCAGGCAGTGGGCACTTGCAGCCCAGAAGGCCAATCGCATCCTGGGCTGCATCAAAAGAAGTGTTGCCAGCAGGTCGAGAAAAGTGATTCTGCCACTTGACTCTGCTCTGGAGCACTGTGTGCAGGTCTGGAGCCCTCACCTGGAGCACTGTGTACAGGTCTGGAGCCCTCAATAGAAGAAGATCATGGACCTGATGGAGCAGGTCCAGAGGAGGGTCACAAAAATGCTCAGGGGGTTGGAGAACCTCTGCTCCGAGGACAAGCTGAGGGAGCTGGGGTTGTTCTGGAGAAGAGAAGGCTCTGGGGAGACCTAATAGCAGCCTTCCAGTACCTGAGGGGGTTACAGGAAGGCTAGGGAGAGCCTTTTACAAAGGCCTGCAGTGACAGGACAAGGGGCAATGGGTTTAAACTGAAGCAAAGCAGATTGGGTTTGGATCTTAGGAATTATTTCTTTCCAATGAGGGTGGTGGAGCACTGGAAGAGGTTTCCCAGGGAGGTGATTGAGGCCCCTTCCCTGGAGACATTCAAGGTGAGGCTCGAGGAGGCCCTGGGCAACCTACTCTGTTTGGGGGTGTCCCTGCTGACTGCAGGGGGGTCAGACTAGATGCCTTTGGAGGTCCCTTCCAGTGCAGATGATTCTATGGTTTACTGCTAGGTAGAGGCAGGTTGAGCTGAAGTTAAATATGGCTCACTTCCATAGGCAAAACTTGGACATTTGCCAAAAAATATCATCTTTAACATAAAGTACAAGTTTGGGTGGAATTACACCACAATTTATTTAGGTACATGCACCTGCATGATGGTGAAGTACTAGTTCCTCAGTCAGAGGAAATTTGGAACTATAATGGACCCACCGAGTCCCAACGCAGGAACAGAACACAACAATCTTTTGTACTCCAGCTTCAATCCCGAGGGCTGACAAGGCCTATTGATACCACGAAGCTGAGGAATACCTTTTGTAAAACACAAAGTAGAATGCTGCACAGGGTGCCTGCGTTCAAATTTCAGCAGTGTGACAGGATCTGGGTGACCGCAAAGCACAACTTCCCCAGCAGCAGACGATGGAAATGAAAAAGACAGAAAAGCAGCAGAGCCCTGCGAGCTCCCTAAACACTTCAGAGGCTTTGGAAACCCTGCCTTCCCACCAAAACCCCCCTCCCCTGCCTGTCCAAATACCTCATGTGAGAGCTACACCACTCAGGGTTTGGGTGGGAGGTGGTGGTTCTTTTGCCCACTGGTTTGAATGTCTGCTGAGCCACCACCCCGATTTCATCTGCTATCTCAATCTCCCCGCCAGCAGGATAGCTTCCTAGGACCCTGAGAAAGTAATCTCATGATTTATTAGGTTTTATAACAATGGCAATAAGCAAGGCAGCTTTTTAAGCAGCTAACTGAATTGTGATGTGGGGTGGTGGGGTGTTTTGGGGTTTTTTGGGGGGGGGGATGGTGGGGGTTTCACAGCACAATGTGGATCTATTTAGCCTTGTAGCATGAATTTCAGCCTTTCTTTGCCCATGAGAAAGCCTGGTAAATGGGATTTGTGCTGAAAGCTATAAGGGAGAATATCTTTTAATTAACCAGGAGGGTGGCTCAGGGAAGATCTAGCACTGTCTCTTAACTGGGTTTCTAGCCTCATTTTGAGAAAAAATGTATACAGATTAAGGTAGAGCAGTACTTGCAAATCAAATTTCCCTATGCCTCAGATTCCTCTCCCCGGTTTAACTGGGCTCGTAGAGGGGAGGGCTCAAACCCAGCGCAGACACAGGCAGTGTCCCTCACCCTGTCCCATGTCGCCTGGGGTGCGCTGGGATGGGGGACACCCTGCTCTTTGCTCCCCAGCACCCATTGCTTGGGCGACGTGAATCTTTCTGGCCCTCACTGAAGTCACGTAAAGGCAGAGGAGGACAATCTCTCTGCTTTCCAAGGCAAAGCAATCCAAGCCTCCCCTTACGCTGCTGATAGAGAAATATTTTCCCTAAGAACATGCCGAGTTCCTCTGTCCAGAAAGCACAAGCTCGGCACAGATCCTGCTCTATCTGCATCATCAGCCTTGCTGGCTTTGGCGTGGGTTCCTGCAGAGCAGAGGCTGAGGGAGGTCACGCTGACCACGTCTCCCTCCATAACTCCTCTGTCACCTGCTAGATGGTGTCACCCAAGGCAGAGCCATCTCAAGGGCAGTTACATCCCCGTGGCATCCAGAGGGTCAGAATAGAGGCAAACCTCTGGTTTGGGGAATAAATAGCTGAGCACCTACAGCAGAGCGTGCTTCACAAATAGTTCTGCTGCTGCAGAAACCTGCAATAAGGTGGGAATTCTCACCTTCTTGAGGGGCAAAGCAAAAAATGAGGCACAACTCCAACAGCAACCAAACTTCATTAGTGCCAGGGCTCAGGGAATGGACACGTGCGCTTCCAGCATGGATGTTAAGGATGGAGACGAGCCCAAAGCCCGTAGCCTGATACCCCCACCACTTCAAGTTCATTTAGCTCTGGACCACGACCAGGTCCATCCCTCCTGTGGCCCTGTCTAGCTCTCCATATTGCCCTGTGTTATTCCTCGCCAAGTCTCACAGTGTTTTACTGGACAAGGCATGAGAGTTAAATTTACATTTTATTTGAACAATGTTTCATCTTGTTCCCGTGTGTCTCTGCTGGTGATGAGGCAGTAAGAAGCTGATGAAATTTATTTCTGCTCTTTCTGCCACGCTGTATAAATAAAGGAAAAGAAATAAAATATTTCTCCAACAGGAAGTGTGAATGCTTTAATGCTTTGTTTAAATATGCAGTTGAGAGACTGTATTTATCACACAGCATCTGTATGCGTCTACAGCTGAAATTTGCTCTCTAAAATTAAAAGATCTCATTTACATGCATTTTATACCTGCGTCACACCGCTGAACTCGTGGATTTACTCTGAAATCTATGCTGGGTAAGAATCACGCCCAAAGCTTCGCAGAAATAGCATAGCCCACACAAATGCATGTTCCTCAGGTACTGCGAATTCTAGCTGGCAGGCTGCGTTTCCCAAGAATAATTGGTGTATACATACACCATGTGAGATTTATATTCCCTGCATCTTTGGCTATGTACAATGTGATTTGAATGGCACAAGGACTAGAGAAAGTGGACAGTAAAGCGTACAGTATTTGAAAATAAACATAAAGCAAAATGGTTTGACATCCTATTTCACTTAAAATGTAAATGGTGAGCATTCAGAGCACGATTTACAACCTTTTAAAAAGCACAAATGTTTTTCTTTTCAGCCCCCCCTAACTCAAGATGCCACAAATCAGGAGAAATCTTTGTAGCATCAGGAAGTCCCCCCCTTGCTGGTTGTCTCTTGTCTTTTTGTTGCTATCCAAAGCAATGGACATGGATCCCCCCCCCCCCCCGATCGGTTTTCTTGACGTTTCCCCCCCCCCGGTGCCTCAAATCAAAATTTGGCTGTATTCTGAACTTTGTGCTGTAGGCTCACAGGCAGAGAGAGAGAGAGAGAGAAAGAGAGAGGAAGGAGAGGAAAGAAGCGTAAGGTGTGAGCCCGCTGCTCATCAGCTCACTATTGCAGATCCTCTTGCCCAGGATTAACACCTTTTCGTACCCGTAAGCCTGGCCATGTCGCTGTGCGTCTCACGGGAGGGCAGCAGGGGCTAACGCTGTCAGACACCTCTCACTTCACTGACTCCTGCTGCTTCCTGGAGCCACTGACCGGGGGCACCCTCTCCCAATACACTCACTAGCTCCCACCACATTGTGGTGTCCGGCTTAACCTACCCTCTGCCTTATTTTCCAAGGAAGCCTGGCAGGGAAACAGCATGGCCCTGCTCCGGTACTGTTTCAGTAACACTTTTCCAAGCCACCTTCCTCCTCCTCACCCACCACTAGCGCAGTGTACGTGTATTGCAGGAGAGAAATCCCCACCAGGGCTGTGCTGGTTCTTCTCCCAGCAAGGCACAGGGCAAATACCCAAAGGGTTTTTCAGGACCGAGCTGCTTATCTTCACCAGCACAAGAACTGACCAAGGCTCAAGCTCCAACACACAGAAACCAAAGCATCAAACACAGGTTTTGCCCAAAATCACCGCACACGTGTCAGCTGTTATCTACCAACTCCCTGTCCCTAGCAAGGCAGGAGGTCCATGAAACTAAATCTCAGCGTGGTGTTTGTGCACGGAGAGGAAGAGAAAACAGCCCCACCAAAGTGGTCCTTGTGTGACAGCCCTTCCAGCTCCATGGCACTGGCTTGTTTGGATCTGAAAGGACGGCACCAGGGCTTCATCAAAGGGATGACCCAAACACCCATCTCAGCACCAACTCTCCCCTTCCCGCAGCACGGCAGTAGTTTGAACATCTCCAGGGTTGTCCTCGCTTCAGGTGGGGGTCACAGAGGGCTTTGCACGGCCTGAGCGTAGGGAGGCAAAGCCCGGAGATGCCACCTCCTCCTTCCCCTACAGCAGGGAGTTTTCATCTGAAACATCCAGCCCTTAAATCTTTAATAACCTTTCTTTTCTTCGCTTGGCACACAGAAGTACGAGCGCACATCTTAAAAGATCAAACCGAATCCTTAATTTAACCAGCTATTAATAAGGGTTAAATCTGCAAGGCTGCAATGGCCCCTTTTTTTCTCTCTTTTTTTTTTTTTTCTTCACCGTTTCTCCCCCGGCCGCACACACACACAATCGATGGAGCGGGGAGCCTGAAGGGCGTCCATTTTGAGAAGCCGTAATGAATCATTTTTCCCTTCACAAATCTGGCAAACTTCAATCCCGGTTCCTGCAGCCTCCCTTTCACATGTCCAAGCCCTCTGTGACACATCAAATTTAATGAGACTGCACAGACCTCAAATAAGGCACTGTAGCACTGCTGGGATACTTTATTAAGGAGGATCAGACAGAATGTGTTTGCTGTTTAAGAGCCTTTAAAGGCAAATTACACTTCTTTTTGGGGGACGAGAGTGGGAACCGGAGAAGCCTCCCGTTTTTCTTCGGTCTCTCGCCCTCCTCAAACAGTTATTCTGGAGGCCAATTCAAACAGGGCATTAAGGTTTCTGCAAACAGGGAAAGCAGAAAAAAATTGGCAGAGAGGGCTGAGAGACCAGTGAGGCTCTATTGAGGGTTGTGGGGCAGGACGCGGACAAAGAAACCTGTTATTTTACAAAATACTACTACTAATAATCTGCCTCTGACAAGCTGTGCAAGGGAACACCCCACCTTGCTAGGTCCAGGGAAAGGCCAAGTTAACCCTTTCAAACTGTACCAGAGGTGGGAATAACCTTCCAGGATGGCGGATGAAGCCAGAGATGTGCTGAGCCATCCTTGGGGAAGCCATTCCAAGGAAGAAAGGGAAGAAACAAATACTATTTTTATTGCAATATCTACATAAATAAGCATAAGCACCAGAACAAGGCAGAGTTTAATTCTGTGCTCTCAAAGATTTTGGGGAAGGCAGGCTGGTTTTGCTTGGTTTGCCTGTGGGAAAGTAAATGTAGTAGATAACTACAAGAGGTATCAGATGAAATGCTAAACAAATTAAAGGATTTTTTTTTTTTTTTTTTTTTTTTTTTTTTTTTACAACTGTAGCCAGCTAAAAGTCTGTCTGTGTAGACCCTTTTGCTTTGAAAAGCCCATTCTGCAGCAGGACACAATGCTGTAAACTTTTGTTGAGGAGCACAGCACTCCCATGGCATAGCAACCTCCTCCTTAATTCAGAGCATCTCTTTGGAGACCATCATGTTCTGCTTCTCTGCATCCACCTCAGCTGCATGGGGAAAAAAAGAGAGTGCACACCTTCAGTACAAGAGCAGGAGCACACATTGACTGTCTCAGCACAAACTAGCTGATGGAGTTGTTTGAAATCCAAATGAAATACACAGAGAAATGGAGAAAAACATATCTTAAAGAAAACAATTTCTCTAAGCAAGTGTCCAGGTTGCTGGACAAGGCGGCACCTGATGAGGCTACAGAAAGGCAAAAGGTCTACCTCAGCCTATGGATTCCAACCAAACAGGGTTTTATAGAGAGATTTAAAAATTGGACTGGCTTTCAGAAAACTCTCAAGGGTATTTTTGTTAAAAGAAAAGCTATGAAATTCTGTGCACCTAATGGGGCTCCCTGATTTCACTCTCTACTATCTTAGAAACCAGAGTCCCTGGAGTTAGAGGGCATTATAGGTTAACACCTCCAGGCAACCGGGGGCTCAGAAAGACTGGGACACTGGGTTGGAAGCGTAACACAGCAGGACTGCTGGGTCCTGCCAGGCTCAGCTTGCCTGTTTTCTTCTAAGCAGTGTGCCAGAGCATGCACAGTGACTGACCCTTACTCAGAGACAGCTGGAAATGTGGGAAGAACACTCAGCTCAGGGGATGTATATTCACTCTGAGTACGTCTGTGCTAAAAGAAGAAACTCTGTGTCTCAGAAGACTTTTACACAGATAGAGGAAAATGATAACATTTTTATTTTGCCAAAGTAAGGAACCAGCCTTCCAAAAAGTGCAATAAGAAGTGAAATCATTTACACACGAGAAATGCTCTGGTTGCAGCATAAAACCAGAGATGTTTCCTGTGTCAGGAACACTTAGGCAGAATCTGTGAAAGATCCATGGGGGTGACTGGCTTCATTTAACTTTTATTCTTCATCTTTGGCACTCTAAGGAGGTCTGGGGCTTTGCAAAATGAATTCAGTGGTGATTTGGATCCAGGTTGCATTTTATCTGAACCACCCACATTTGGAGTCACAGGAAGAGTGTGGTTAATGGATCAGTTTAATGGCATCAGTTCTGATCCATCTCTAATTAAGGGCTCTGCCAGGAATACAGTCAAGCAATTCTAATGGCCCAGAGGAAAAATTGTGAAGTCAGGTAATGAAATTTGCTTATTAGACAAAATGGGAAGAAAGAGTGCAGGGGCACAGAAATCAATATGGTAAGCAGGACAGTAACATTTAGAAAGCACTGCACATGGGAAAAAAAAAAAAAGCATAGCTAATGAAGTTCACTGCTGAGAAGTGTAATAACACTGATAACAAATCCTGCACTGATAACATCCTTGAAGATGCTCACCTAGAAAGGGCCTGGTAGACATGATCTTCTAAACAATTTATTCCATGCTCCAGCTTACTTAGCTGGAGAATTTGATGTGTCTCATGGTGCTTTTGTCAACAACTCCTGCCATGTCTCCTTCTAGAGTGACTTTCCTTCCAGTGGCTTCTATAGTGGAATATACCCAGCGTTTTATACATGTTATAGTGACATGACTCAAGGATGATGGTGATGATGGGGAAAGGCAGGTTCACGCCTGAAGCCTGGAAACTAGTTGGACAGCTATAACAGCCTCTGTGAGCCCCCAATAGATGTGTGACACAAATACCCCCACAGAATTAATAACCGTGGACCCTTCTATCTAAGGACTCCCACCTTACCCATTAATACATAGAAATCGCGCATAAAAAAACCAACCCAGAGACAAAGATATTGCCGAAAATTGAAGAAGTATTTATTCTGTGGTGATCTACAGAGTGCTGAGCAGGGGACTATTTGTAGGTGGGACAGTTATAGTTCAAAAATCGTAGTTTGTAGGTAAGGGCAAACCAGACCCATGTTGGCAACCTTCATTTTTTATCCCACCCACCCTGCCTTTATTTATTTTTATTTTTTTTTTAAAGGGAAAAAGTTAACTCAAGTTTATAAGCTTTAGCTGTGGAGCGGAGCCTTTTGTGTCTCACTAGCCCACATAATTGCACTCCCCCTCCTCTCACCCGGTGGCAAAGGAATGTAGGTGGAATGTCTTTACATAGAGACCAGCTCACGCAGGGACTACACAATAAGGGGAAGAAACAGGAGCCAATCTAAGTAAAGGATCAGGCAAGCACTGGAAGGAAAATAATATTGGGCTGTCTGCTACCACATCTAAACCTGTGAAATGCCTCCATGAAGCCCTTGCTTCCTTCTGTCTTAAAAAGTCCTCCCCTCCTTCTCAGAGGTTCAAGGGACATATCTTCTTAGTCTCCTTTTTAACACTTAACTTTTCCCCCTCTCTAATGCTACTTCTTTCATTCTGCTGCTGCATATATATTTACTGGCAACGGAAAAAAATCAATAAAGGAGAAGGAAATGACTTGGCAGCCTTCCGAAGTGTTAAAATAATTCTCATCTAATTGAGCCCCATTGTTTTTAAACAATATTGCCAGCAGTGCAGCTAAGTAGCTTGGCCTCAGTTTTCAAAAGCAACCAGTGATTTGGGGTGGTTCTGATTTTCTGGGTCCTGCTCAAAGTCTCCTTAAAGGGACAGGTTTGGTGCAGACATTCGTACACTCGGCATCGCATGGCTCCCTTCATATCAGGAGCCTCCTAAATTCAGCTGTCTCTGAGATTTAGCCCCAGGAGCCCACAACGAGTCCAATTTGAGGGCATATTCAAGTACAGCAGTCCTATATATGACTCTATACACCTCTAAAGTGCCCTAGCCGGCTTCTACCAGGGAAAACTTGGAATGATATTAGTAACAAATAGCTTGAACCAGGTGCATTCCAATCTGTCAATTCTTTGTGTGAATTATTGCTACTTAAATACAGACTTTCAGTCCCAACTGTAAAATATTCTGGTACGTGCTGTGCAAGAGCGTATGCAGCTAATCTTTACACTGAACTGCTTATTGGGGCTGGTTGTAATCTGGAAACTCTTCCGTGGGTAATTCTGATTTTTCCACATTTTGTTAGTGTTAGTGCTTTTTAAAAATCAGGACTCAAACACTGAGAATGTTCCCAGCACAAAACATTTCCTCCGCAGCTCAAAATGGTTTCACTTTAATAAAATCCAAAGCGTTTCATTTCAATTTAGACTTAAAAAAAAAGTACTTGTATTATACAAAAATGGATATGAAAAGTCATTTCCAAACAAGAAGCTGAAACATCTAATTTTGAAAAGGATGGGAAGTATATCTCAGCTTCAGAGGAATGCTCCATCTTGATTTAAAACAGAGTAAAATAATAAATGGCTATTTTTATTTATTTTTTTTTCCAAAACAGTCTTTTCTCAGGAAGGTAACATCTTAAAATGTCCTATTATAGAAATCTCAGCAGCTTACCGTCTAGAGTCAGAGCTCTTTTCTGCTTCCATGCCAGATGAGGAAGGACACTTCATGGCAATCTTGCAGAGGAACACGTTTTCACACCTGCGGGTCTGTCTGAGCAGAGCACAAGCCTCCATCTGAGCAGAGCACATGCTCAGCTTTGCCTTTTGTCCAAGATGCCTCCCGCAAGCACCTAAAGAAACAACTATTAGCGTTGCCACTGCTGTGTTTTTCTGGTTTAGACACCCATCACCACCCCGGTACCCCAAGGTGGGCAAGCGACCAACGCGTGTAGTGCCTGGGTTTTGTGGGTTTTTTTATTTTCCTGACACATGTCTTCGACTGGACTGTGCCTGGGTGAGTTAAGATTTGTGTTGGTAAGAGCTACATGCAGAAAGACAAACTGCATGACCCAAGCGTTTCACAGCAGCACTTGCTGGTTTTGAGTTAAAGCTTTCCTGAGCCTCAGAAGCTTCACTTCTGAGGGGCTCAGCTTAAGGCACTACATTTGGGATTTGGATCCTCTGTCTACTGTCTTCCCTGCCACCTTCAGCCCATTCTGGTTACCAGTCTAAAGCTAAACATCCCTTTTCAAAAACCTGGGCATAAGGTCTCATCCCCTCCAAAAGCATTTTTTAATCAAAGATGCATCAACACAAGTGCAAACAATCAGTAAATTATTCTGACACACTGCAAAAAAAAACAACAAAAAAAGCCCCCAACCACCCCCCCCCCCCAAAACCCCACAAAAACCCCAAAATATCTTGTAAAGTACAGGTGTCTTGATGCTACAGACCATTCACCATACTCAGTAGCCCAGCTGAGAGCAGCCATTCTCCTACAGGCACCCCTCAGCCTACAAGCCTCATTTCTGCTGGGAAAATGAGGAAACTGCAGAGGAAAGGAGTTTTCTGCTGCTACTGGAGGGGCAAATGTGAAGGAACACCCAGAAATGTGGACCTCCGTGCCTTCTGCTGCAGAGGTCCTGGGGAGCAGCCTCTCCCTCTCTCACCCTTAGAGGAACAAGCGCTCGGGTGGGAAACATCTGCCCTTCAGCTCACTCACAGGGGGGTTTCTGAGTTTATTGGCAGGAGCGCAGATCCACATGGCACTCATAATGTAGCCCATTGTGCGTGTACAACCACAAATAGGTTAAATCAATAAAACAGAAGAACCTCAGTTCTTGTATCAAATACCATCCATATCTAATGCCTCCAGGATGCCTTCTGATCCCAGAAGGTCCTGCTCATTTGATGCCTTTGCTTCCTGGGTATCCCACACCACTTCCCAAAGGAAAGAGCCAAGATATTAGCTTTCCTTCACAAAAATGGCTTGTGAGAATGTAGGGCCAGTGAAAAGTTTCAGCTTGACCAACCTCAGCGTCTCCATTTGCCGCATGGCAGAGAGTCGAGTCCGGCGTGCCTCAGCCCTGACCTCATGGGAGCACCGGAGAGGTGGGAACCCTGTGTCCCCCCCCTCCCATGGCATTGCCAACAACCCCATAAGGGGGGGATGCTGCTGCGCCACATCACACCAGCAACCCTGCTGCCCTCAGATGAAAACTAAATTCATCTAGATTCTCCGCTGTGGAAACTACATCCATCATCTCTACAGCTAGTACAAAATGGGTGTATTTCCAACTAATTGAAAAGCAGCCCGATTCAGAGGGAGGAGTGGATTTAAACCATCTAGGGACCAGTGAAAGCCTTGTCCTTGTCGCCACCCTTACCCAGTACCCAGGTCAGCCTTTATTTCATGCAAGCTGGCACCAAGAGAGTTAGCCGTATTTCAAATCAATACCAAATGCCAGCATTTGGCAAGGGCCTTAGAACAGAATAATGATGATGGGATTAGGAAAAAAGAATTCATAAAAACTAAATTAAAAATCACACCTCACTTCACATTGGAAATTGGACTCAGCCACCGCACTCTATTTGGAGCAAACCTCTTTAAATGCAACCCATTGTGTAGGGAAATTCTCCCTGGAATCTGGGTTTCCAACACAGCATTAGTCTAACTCCCCATGTTCATGAAATCCCCAGAAAAATTGCAGCTCGACAGAAAAGGCAACCTCCTGGCAGGTATCGCCGCGGTATGCGCACGTTTCGGAACAAGTCTCTGCAAGACCTGCTGAACTGGAGCGAGAAAACTACTGGCAGAGGGTGGTAAAGGCAATTCGTTTCACAGCTCCACTCAAGCGATGGCTGGTAAGGGATAATCAACAGCCTAGAGATAATTTTTAATTTTCTCCCTCCCCCAAAACACATGCACAAGTTTGGAGTGACAGACAAAGGGAAACAAAGTGCTGCTTTTTTGTTCCCCTCCTTTCTCTTCATTTCCTCATCCCAGTCCAAAGAAAAAGGAAATCAAGGGGAGAGACACAACGTAGTTTGTGCTGAAGAGAAATCAGAAACAGCCTTCCTAGGTTCCATAACACACACACACCCACCCCAGATAACCCCGAACTACCAGAAATAAAGACATTGGAAAACACTTTTTTCACCCGCCCATCAGAAAATGCAGTTTTCCTCCTCACAGAGTAAATGTAGGAGGGCAGATGACAAACTTCTGCACCTTCTGCTCTGACTGCAAAGGCTCCCTGAGCAAGAGACTCTCCTTTAACCCTAGTCAGTGCTGCATCGAGCAAACTTCTGGTGTTCTCCAAAATAAGACACCACCACAACTTTATTATCAATTAGTATTATTCTTGCTCGCTTCCCCCAGGTTTAGGGCATGTGTCATGATGTGTCTACATGAGGGGTGAAAAGGGAGGATTTTATTCTGTGCTTAGAGTTCGTATCTCAGGTCCAGGGACTCTGCTGTGGTCCAGACTCTGCCAGGTGTCATCCCATAGGAGAGCGTCTCCACAGGTCCTTAGGAGGAGACAGCCCTGGGGGCTACGATGGGATTTGTGTAGTTGGCCTTTCAGGGCTTTACATTGCAATCATTCAAAAATAAAGGACAATGGGGTTAGTTTTTTTTTTTTTCTTAGAAAGAACCAAAGCTTAGAGGAGGCATTTCTAAAGGGGAAGGGGGCAGTAGGGGAGGCAGAGGACCTTTTTGTGAAGCACTCAGGTGAAAAAAAAACAAAAAACAAACAAACCAAAAAACCACCACAAACTAAAAACCATCAAACCCCCACCAAACCTCACTGCTGAGTTATTTGGCAATAGCTCTTCTCATCTTGGGGTATAAAAGACTCCAAAAAAAGACCACACAATAAAAAGGAAAGCCTGTCTGAAGTACCATGTTTTACACATTGTTAGACTGAAGCAATCTGTTGGAGTGAACCCTTTTAAAAGGGGCCATTTCTGTGTGAAAAGCCAGTTGTGCAGAGCTGGGAGGCATACAGCTGTAGACAGCTGTGGGGCTGGTACTGTAACTGAATCATTTTAAGAGTGAACTCTGGCATGTCGACGGGAGGCCCAAGAAGGGTAGTGCAGCTGGAAAGTACAGTTTGCTTCTGTATGAGCCGGGACACATTCACCTTCTCGCACAGCTCAAGTTAACTTCCCTCTTTTTCTTTTTTTTTTTTAACTTTTTCCTCTCTTGTTTTATTATTATTATTTTTTATTAAAAATTTAATTCTAGGCAGAGAAGAAAATCCTCTCCTTTTGACCCTCGCCTTCTGGCAAGTTTCTAAACACTCCAAAGAACCCAACTGGATCATCGGTATCATCCCAATATGGATGGATATCCCTCTGGAGCACTCAGGGGGAGAACACTGCTGCTCTCCACCTCATCTAAAGCTTTCCACGCTTCCCTGTGAGGGCAAACCAATTCCAGAAGGGTACATCTTCTCTATCTTCCTAAATTTCCCAGCTTTACACAATGTACACAGGCACGCAGATATTTGGAATTGATAACTATTTGGAGGATTCTGTATTTATACACAAAAGAGGGTCCCAGCAGAACAGTGAAATAAGGGTAAAGTCAGATTGGGATCTGTCCCATCACATCAAAATAGGCATGCTTGTGCAAAGGTATTAGTTTCTTGTCTCCAAGAAAGCAACTAACCACCAGGAAGAAGCATCTTGTGTGCATTTTCTCATATGAATAAGGGAGATGCAAGGTGTTAGAACAGGGGACAATAATTTCAACAAACCAAGACGCATCAACACAAATCAGCTGTCCTTTGCTATGTCCAACCAACTCTCAGACACCATGAAGTACCAACATAGCTGGTGTCCAGGAGGAGATCACTAACAGTGAGGGGTCACATCGAGACCTCAGCTTGCTCTACAAATGGGGTTTCTCACCGACAAAAGGAGTCTTACTCAGCCATTTGCCAGTGGGGTATACAGTGCCACAGCAAATGGTAAATAAATAAATAAATAAAATCATTTTATTTCTGGCTTCTATCCAGATCTCCAAGTTAGTAAAATGGGAAACCAGTGTGGGATGGATAACCGTCTGTTTGAACTCTGCCCACTTACAAGGTGGTGCTTCTGTAGAGATGCTGGTGGGGGAGACAAGTGAAGCATTGACTGCACTCCGAGGAGGAGGAGGAAAAGGATCAGATGCAGGCAAAGAGTTTGGTTCATGTAAAGGGAGTATTAGAAGCCTAGAGATAAAGAAATGAATTCACTAGCCTGACATTTGAAGGGTTAATGGGATTTAAGCTTTGATCTTCCAAGAAAACACACTGAAAATGTAGCCCAAGGCATGTTCACCATTTTGTTTGCTAGTAAAACAATGCAATTTGATTTTTGTTGGCTTGTTGTTTTTAAGTGGAACCTCATGGGTGTTCTGTTAAATTCAGCCCACAAAAGCAATTTGTGTCATTTTAATGTAGCTCCTGTGTTAGAAATGTTTGTTTTTAAACGCAAGTTTTATGGTTTTCATTGTTTGCACATTAAAAGCTAGATCAATAAGAAAAGCAATTCATGATGGTGTTCTTCAAAATTCAGTCCTTATCTACCCCATAAATTGGGACAAATATGGAAGCATGAGAAATAACAAAGCCTCATTCTTTCAGAATATGAAAAGAATAATTCCAGGTCTTGTCCGCTTTGACCTATCACTATCTACCACGTGTCTTAATATTTACAGGAGAGTCATATACAGCCCTGAGACTGATAGGGTAGAGTATTCTGGTAGTTATATTCTAGTTTGCAGAAACATAGGCATCATTTGAGCTTTTTTAAAATGGAATACGGGGCTTCTTTCTGCAATAAAGACATATGAAAAATTTTACGAGACATTAAGTCTTTGTGTACATATTTTTATTAAAAAAAAAAATCACAATACAAAAGGCAAGATAGGGACAACTCCTGCAGCAAGGGTCAGACCTGAGGGCCAGATATGGGTTCTATCTCCAGATCTGCTTCTCGCTTTCAGTTTAGCCTTGGACAACTCCTTAAGGCCTCTATTTCCCTCCTACACCCAGGCGACAGTACTACAATGGGTTTCTTGCTCTTTGATATTTGAAACATACTTAGAGATTCCTTAGCTGAGGGTGCTAGGAAGAAATCCTTATTGTTATATTTTCGTTGCTCATTTCTTCCTGCAGGATCCCAAAGGTATTTTGAAGTCTATTGTCTTGGGTAGAAGGGAGCAAAGAGTGCCCTACAATATACTCCTCCCAGTTGCAAGGTGGCAACCCTATAAAAGTACACAGTTGCTAGATACACATCTAAATAACAATTTTGTAGGGCAAAGAAAAAAATGCAATTGGAAAAGTGAAATTTGAGTAAACAAGTCTTCCAAACTCTTAGTTGACAAGTACACTGAATTCTTACTCTGACTGGTATTAGTAGATATGTGCTTATTCTTACATTTCAGTAGAAGAATCTCTTCCATTGGTTGCATCAGTGACAGTTATACCACCTTACACAACCTACTAAGTCATGACTCTTCATTCTGTAGGAAAGCGTATTTAATAACACACCCTTTAAAATTCCTCCAAGTAGACTGACAGATCACACTTCAGTAATAAGTAGATTGATGCAAAACAATCGATGTAACAATGCAGAACATAAGCAGAAGTCACTGCATCACTGGATGTGGATCTACATGAGTAGCACCACATTCCTTCCGTTTCTGACTCCATCTTCCCAAAAAATAGCGTTTTCTCATTTCAATGCATTTTTCCTTAAAAGCAGGATCAGAGATAGTATTAGGTATGACTCTGTATCCCTTCGCACCTCATGAAATCCCATCTACAAAGGTAAAATTAATGAAGAAAATAGCCTACTGCAACGATTGCTGAAATAGCTGTAAGTGTTTTATTGCTTAAGTATATGCAAGAGCAGCTTTGTCAAACAAACTCCATCGAGTGTGGCAGAGAAAGGACATACACAGGATCTTCGGGAAAAGCAGACTGCCATGGCTAGACTATATATCTAACTAAATTGGCATTTATTAGCTGATGACTACACAGGATACTGTAGCAAACCATACTCAAAGACATATTCCTGCAGGAGGCCAGTGTGGCCTGTCTCTTAGGTTTCCTAATAATGCCACCCAGCTTCTCAGGTAGCAGACTAGGATAAGCTGAGAATAAACCACAGGGGCTGCTCATCATCCCAAAATTTGGTATGGGTTGGTGCCCCAAAAGGTGCAATAAAGTCTACAGTGAAACAAGCACCTGCTTGGAGTAACACCACACAAACCAAAATGATTCCACTTGAGTCAAAGACCACCTCTGCTTAAAAAATAAGAGAAATGACTGCATCCTAAAACTGGTGGGTGACACTGCCACCATACCATAACAAGCTGATGTTCCATCACAGCATACGATGGCTGCAAAGGTAGAGCCGTTCCCTCAAGCTGACTGTCAGTGACCAACTGATGTTGTGTATGAGGGCAATACAGAGAATCTGCATCGTGGACCCACATGAGGGACTTCTTGTGGTTCAGAGAGAGGAGAGAGACCAGAGGTTGTGACCTTCTGCTGGACCTTCTTGTCCATCATTTCCCACTGCCACATCACATGCTTCTGGCCCACAAGACTGCACAGTGGGGCTTGCAGACAGGGGAGAAAGCACCAGGGCTACTCTATTTACCTGAGCACTTGTGGCTGGGAGCTTTCATGGGAATGATTTGAAAGGCCCTTGAGAGTCACTCAGTTAGGTAGCAGAAAGAAAACCACATGATTTAAGTGGCCACTCCACACCATGCAAATAGGATTTGAACCCGAGAGGCACAGCCCACCATGAACTCCCATTTACTCAGCCCATAGCCCAGGGCATTCAAAAGCTTTTGGCATCTTGCAAGTTCAGCTCAGAACAGCAAACCTTATTCAAGAACAGCAAATAGCCAGTAATAACTAATCTATATGCTGGAAGTTACTCTCATAAAACATTTGCTAAATAATTTAGGAACAAAAACCAGTAATTATAAAAACCCCAAAACCCCTAAGTCTACTCCCAGGTGATCCACAAACACAAAACAACAGTAAGTCTATCAAATAAACTCACCTAGTGCTACTCTTGTATTCACTACCATCCTCCCAATCCCAATTTTCTTTTGGTTCAGCAGCTTTCCTACTTTTGGCATTTCAGGTTGGCAGGGCTAGATATACTGGGTTATAATTCAACACCACGAGGGGGTTTAGTAACTGAAAGCTGCTTTTTTTTTTTCTCCCCTCTCCTCTCTTCAGCAGCTCAACAGGAGTTCTAGAAGGGTGATCTGCATGATTAAGGTTGGTGAAGTTTAAATTGCTTCAGCCCTCATCAGGATCCACCAGTAAAAATCAGAAGCATCCTTTAACTTTCTTCAATTAAATTAAAAGATAAAAAACCTAAGTCTCTGAGATCTGCTGAAAATTACCTTGCAATGTGATAGCAAGGCAACAGTCAGCGTTCACCAATCTTCAGCAGGTGCTTGTCCCAGCTGACTGCTCCATGGTTCTAGGTGCTGTATAAATGTAGATCATCCAAGACAAGTCTATACTGTCATTAACTGACTTGAAATGAAGCAATGCCAAGAAGAAGAAAAAGAGAAATAGGAGTGTCAAGAAAAATGCCTTGCACAAGGCTTACACCAAGACCCAGAAAGTGCAATAAGTTAGAATTCGCTTGTTTCCCTGATCCAAGCAAAGACTCAGTTGTGTGTATTACTTTAAAGACCAATGTTATCCAGTTAACTTCAACGGAATGCCTGCTTTCTGCTGTAGTGGATGGACAATTATTATCACAGTTTAGGTGTCCCTTCTGAAACCATCCTTCCATAGCAGCAGCAAGTTCGGAACTACAATACCCATCCTTTAATCCAAGTTTAAAAATCATCACAAAAAGTTGAGAAAAATATTAATGGGAAGGAGACAGATGGTGCCATAATAAAATCCCCTCTGATTATTATTTGCACTGCTTTTACTTATCAAGACAGTCCCCCCCCAAAGCATATCATGTTTGCACTCCACATTGGTTCCCTGCCTGCTAGATGATCCAAAGAAAGGACTGAAAACCTTCTAGAGTTCGTGGAACTAATCTGATGACCTAAGAAAGCTCAAACCAAGAACCAGTTACTAGGAAATAAAGACAAACCATGGCTGCTATCCAAAAGAACTCATAAGTCTAAACCTGCTTACTCTCTTGTAACAGCTCTAATATTTCTTCTACTTTTACTTTGTGAAGGTTGTTCATTATTACTTTCACCTCTTAGCCTCTCTCAGGATGTCAGCTCCATCTGCCACAACATATCAGAATGAATCTTAGCAAGTACAGTTCAGGTGCTCAATTTTATCCTCCTTCTGAATTCCTATACTTGACATAAGGCTTAAGAATACATATGAATTTTTTTTTTTCAATCAACATTCTGCAGTCTCCTCACCTCTTGACTTTCTTTTTGTCTGCCTCTCAATTCCCAATCACTCTCTTCTTGTCCTTCATTTCACTCTTACCTTGGAATTACTGAAAGCAATAAAGAAGGTGGTACACCATCTTGCTTACTAACATTTTGCTGAATATCTCAGCCACCGCTTTAGCTTGTACATTAGCAACCAGAGAACAAACTCTAATTGTTTTGACATATTTGGCAACCCAAAACACAGCTAGGACCATAGGCTTCAGCATTCAGCTCTGCTTCTAGGAGCAAAGAATTTCAGTCTTTCTTGACTTGTACTTGGCTTCTCCCATACAAATGTTTTCTGGACTTCTTTCATCTTCACCTTACTGCTGCTAAGCATGCCATTTTCCATTCCCTGTTATTCAGCAGCCTTTATATTCATATGCAGCCCAATTTTCTGCCAGTATCATCTTTTCATTTATGTCAACTGGATTACACCTTGCTCCTACCTGCCTCCAAGTTACTGCTCATTTTCTGTGTCAGATAAAGTTATCGTGCAGTAGACTGAACAGGTTTTATTCAGCAATTGCATTCCTTTATGTTTTCAAATTGCTCGCCAGAGTAGGCTGTAATTCTCCTACAGTATAAACCGTTCATCAAGACAAAATAGAAATATGGGAGCTGGCACTAAGAGTTAGGGTCAGACGTTCCTCCAGAGCAACAGTCTCTTTCCAAGAATTACAAGAACCAACATATTGCACTGAAGAGAAATCTGACATTTGTGGAATGACTAACCTGACAGCAGGTGAGGCTCTCTCTTTTGTTAGATTAATTAGCAGTCATCTCCTTCCTTTAAACATAAGACTATAATCCTTCCAAGACTCCCAGCCCTATTTATTTATTTTATTACTGTAATTGGGTATTCTTTGTATATTGTTGTGACCGGCGTCAGTAGATGGCACTGTGACATACACTCTTCCAGTTTCTTCATTGTTAGCCTGCAAGCAAAGGTTTCGTTTTATGAATTATATTTTTTTTGGTGTTATAATTAGTTTTGTTTATGCAAGGTTCTGTAGTCCTTCGGGAGCAAACTGTGGAAGCAGTGAGATAATTTGCTTTCTGCATTTGCCCTGCTCTCTGATTGAGGTCAGTTCTTGAGCCAGAACCAGTCTCTGGGTACCAGTCACTGAGGTTGGGTTGAGATTCCTGTAAGAAGGGATTATCCTGCATATTATTTGGCCATTCTTGCTCCAAGACTGGCAGACCAGTCTAAATAGGGCAATTAAACTGAGAATGTACCAGTATTCGCCTCTAGCAGAAAAGCAATCTGCAGTGCCCAAGCTATCTTATTGCCCTATGACAACAGATACATGTTGCTATATTTAGAAAAGTCCTCTGTTCTCCAAAGAATGGTACGTGCAAGTGGAAATAAATTTGTCAATTCCTTTGGTTTCTGAAGTAGAATATGTTATGTGGGGGACCCAAAACGCAAGTTCAAGAATCTACATGTTCAAGTACTATCAGTAGCAAATGTGACCATTCAAAGACAACTCAAAACCTGATTAATTTTCAGACATGTAGACTATGGCTAGTCTAAGACATCAAAAACCTGTGGAATGTCAGACAAAAATTAAACAAATTCAGTACCAAAATATGAACAGAAACACCTTCAAATTGGCTTGATGACCGGTACCTCCAGTGTCAGATGCCTTAACTCACGTGCCTTCTTTTTTTGAGGGAGAGAATAACAAACAGCATTCTCTCTTATCCATGCTTAAGTTTGAATGCTTGAAATAATAATACCCAGAAATCTCTGTGAAGTTACAGAGCCCTATTGAGCTAAGTGCTTTTCAAATACAAGATAATAAATGGATTTTAGATGGAAATGTCATCAAATGATTTCACAAAAAGCCTTCTCTTTTTCCAAAAAAAATTGATATACATGATTTAACATTTATCAATGGTTTTTCATAAAAGCACTTTTAAAAATCCCTTGGTTTTTCCCCCCCTCAGTTTTAAGCAGCAAAAGCTGTTAATGATTTCACAATGAGCAGCATTTGATGAATGAAAAAATGTAGCAACAAATGAGAAGAGAAATATAAAGAGTATACCAAATAAGTAGTGTTAGCATAAATGTCTTTTGTAAATATAAAAATACGCACAGTGCACTTAAGTGCATAAAATGTCTTTATGACCTCATAGGTTGAAGTGTCCTTCATGAGAATGACAATTATCATCAATGGCCGATTAGCAAGTGCCAGATTAATAGAGCTAATATAGATATACATCCTACAAAGTTTAGAAAACCTTTATGAAAAGGTACCACTAAAGTACCTTACTCCTTACAGAAATGATGTTTCATATTCTACTCCTACAGGACATTTTTAATCAAACAATAGTTCAATAGACTTTCATATCTGACCATGAAGAACAAAACATACTCTTCAAGCTGTGAAGTCATAACACCCATGAGATGTAGACACCTTCAAAAAAGGTGCTAAGTTACTCACAGGGAAGATTTTTGACATCACAGACCTTAGAAATGTAGCAGAGAATTATTTTCCTTTTGCATGCTTATAGCTAAAGTATTGGCATCTATTCAACTAATAGAAATGTTAGTGCTTAGAGCTTGCATGCCTTGCATTCTCGCAGTAATACAATTCTGTATTAAAATCTATTCCAGTTGCTTGATTTATGAAAATTGTTAAAATGTGCTGTGTTCGTACCAAGCTTATTGGATCAAAAGAAAGAAAGAAGGTAAAAAAAATAATCAATTTTTAAGCAGAAAGAAAGAGAAAGTGAGAGAGAGCACGTGCTGTTGTTCCTATCTAACATGGGAAGCTTTAGTCCTTATAAAGGTTGCCTGTATCCAAAATGTGACAATTTTATTTCAGAAGGCGATGACGTTTTAAGAATTTGTTGCAACTTGTGGACAAAGTCGTGGTTGATTTGCTCTCCAACATTCCTTGGATTTTGTAATATGTCAATACATCATGTTAATGCAAGTTTTTAAAAAGGAGAAGAGAAAGCAAAAGCTCCCTTCTTTTTTAAGTATGAGTAATCTATCCAAATCCTACTGAGACACACAAAGGAACGCCGGCAATTTTCCCTTTCATAAAATGCGGACTTTCTTTAAATACTTCCTCCCTACATTTTCAAAGCACAGTTGTATGAAATGAAGGGGAAATGACACCCTTACCCATTGAAAAGGAGATTATGTAAAACTGGTTGGAGAAGCCAGCCGTGTTAATACAAATACAAGTATGATCTTATTCATAAGTTGCTATTGTGCACACGTTTCCTAGATGTGACTCCCTAAAACTCTGTGTGAGGAGAAAAACATTTTTTTTTCAGGATCCTGTTTTGCAAATAAATATGAAACTCAAAAGATCACTTTAAAGAAGTAAAGGGCTTGGTTTTCCATTGTGCTGAGCACTCAATTCCACTTGAAGTTAATGAAAGCAGTCAGCGGCCTTGACAATAAGACACTACAAGGATTTTGCGTGCCCAAAGGTGCTGGAGACACTCCACATGGTGCCAGGCCTCAGCTCCTTTTCCACTCATGGCCTACGTTTTCTTCATGCCAAGGGCAACTGTCTGTTGTTTCTGAAGTAGCAACTTAGGGACAGACTGTGCCTAATAAGTATTTTATGAAGTCAAAACCTCTACTCTGCCTTTACAATGGCCTATGCTAGTGATTGCATTATACATAGTCCCTCATTCCACCAAGTACCCGAACATATCCTTCAGGTGGAGAAATACAAGCAAGTTAGTCCCATCCCCTTCCAACATTCACATTTTTCAAAATCATCCCCTTCAACTCCTGAATTTTTTAAAATAAGTGTCTTACTGGTGCCATTTGAAAGATTAGTTTAGATCCCAGGCCTGAAGCTGCAGGATTAAAGCACAAGATGGCTTTGGACTGCATTTGAGATGTAGGACCAAGAGACATCTCGAAGGAAAACAGATCAGAAAGAAAAGCTACCTACTTGAGAAAAACTCAAGGCCAATCAAAACCTAACTCACACTGGAGACTCAAGTTGAAAAAATTGAGTGAATTTCTTCTATTGCTAGGAAAGGGAAGAATATTGCATCTGCCTGCTATAACATGCGCAAAACAAAGTAGAATTGATGCCCTTAGCCACTGAAAAAAAGGTTACACATAATGTGGTTGGAGAAGCCAGCTGCATTAGAGCAAGCAGAGTTACAATCTTATTCCTGCGTTCCTTCGGTCTGGAAGTGCATGTTCCAACACTTTATACTTGTATGTGAATAAGCAAAGTCTATCTTGGTGCATTTTTAAAGTAACTTTACAGGGGAGTTGATCACCTTTCTTCTGTCTACCCCTTTTTATTTCTTCTTGGCTTTCCATAGAAGCTCTTGAATAGTGTCAGGAAGCCTGAGGCCTTGGATATATGTATTTAACTTCTGATCAGCAAAGAATGTTTAATTAATCTTCATTATGTGGAGTCTTTTGAAATAGATGCCTATATTGAGTGCCCTTCCTGTTCCGCTCTGGTCCAGATGAGTTTCCGGCTCACTCTGTAGGACTCTGGGGTCTTATTGGACGAAAGGCTGCTCAGTATTTGATGAGGAAATGATTATACAGTCTTCCTACCCATTTCTACTCACACGTGACAGCTGTTACCAGTCAAAATTGTCTTTTGTTTGTTTGTTAGCTATAGGTGGCCTAATGGCTAGCCTAAAACAAAAATCTGTTAATTTACAAGAAGAATTACTTCTTCCTAAAGAGACAGGAATCTCCTCAGAATATCTTCTCCTGCAACAGATAATTTCCTTCGTTTAAAAGAAGTAGTAACAGGTCCTTTAATAGAAAAAATGTCCCCATTTTAAATCCTTGGGGTTTGTGTTTTATTGTTTAGGGTTTTTTTTTAAGCAATACCTCAGAGAATTTTCACATGAATTTACTTTCTGCTAAAAGAAATTAAATATTACCCTTAAGATATAGGTCAGTTGTGTCTGTGCAAAGACCAGAGCTTGGCTTCGTCAGTTGGAGGCCATTTGAAGATATTGCTGCATTGCTCATATACATAAAGACATCAGCAAGTGATAGAATATATGTATAAAGCAGGGAAAATAATAATAATATAAAAACCCCAAATTAGCTGTGATTGAAGGTCTGGCTTTTTAGAGATGTATACAACTTCATAAATAGATTCATAGTGGAAATACTGATTCCCAAGCATTCAGTCACTTCACTTTTTAGATCAATTTCTGTCTGATATAAGCACATTAGATCATTGTCCACAATCTCTCTCTAAAGGGTCATATTTCCAAGTGTTTATCTAATGTTTCAACTATAGGGTGACATGTATCCAACACCCAAAAAAGAGGTGCTGTGGCAAGAAGCTTACTAAATTTAGGAATTGGCTCTTTTTATTTACTATTTTGACAGAATTGGGGAAAAAGTTAACTTCCTCTCCTCCTCCCACCCAGTTTATTCTTTACTCTATCAAAAGAATTATTAAATCTTTTAAAAGATCAAACACCCAGATTCTTCACAAAGGTTGTCACAATGAATTCATTTGCAGAGCTTTCATCCCCTCTTCCCCACTGTGCTGAAATAATGTTGACTATTTTTCGCTGTCTCTCTCACTTGCTGTAAAGATCCAGTTGGAAAGGTTGCTGCAAGGACTTGATCTCCCACTCTTTTCCCACCTGGCACAAATATATCCCAGAAACTGAAAATGCAGGTGTAGGAACCTTACTGTCACTACGCTGTCCAAAAAAGGTCTCATAAAAGATGCCTTTCAAAAGGTTGCTTATAATACTGCAGAGCGGAGAAAAGAATAGCAGCGGTGAGGGTGATGCCCAAAATTCCATTCTCTAATAGTGCTACGTCTGTTTTAAGAGAGCAGATTTTTTTTTTATTGTCTTGTAGTGCAACTAATACCAATTAATGCTACACAGAACACTAAAAGGCTATAATTCCTTTGTCTTAAGTAGGAAATCTTGAAGCTAAGAAAAGTACACACCACAGAAGTAACACATGCAGACATTCAATCAACAAAATACATCATTCTACTCAGTTTCTTATTGAAACAGAGAGTCTCCCCCCGCCCCCCCCCGAACCTGTAAAGGAAAGAAGGACTGTTTAAGATGCAGGATACTCATTATCTTAAAGAACGGACATTTTCAAGCAAGAGGGATTTTTTAAACAAACTATTTTTTTTCTATGAAAAAAAAAAACCCAACTTGTTTTTCAAAATTATTCCTGAGTTTTGCCACGTGTCAAATGAATCCTATCAGAGCAGCAAATTATTTTTTTAATTAATCGTTCTGCCTTTAAGGGGCTGTGGTGTTGCATTGTGAATAAAGCCAGAACAGTTGTGTTTGCCAGGTCTGCTGCCTAAAGGGTCACACTGCCCCCCTGATATCTCATGTGTGCTACCGTTGCGAGCAGCCAGGAACATCCCAGTGAGAAGGACAGAGGAGAAGTGCAGGAGAGTGCAATGCCAGTGATAAAGGGAAGGTACAGATAGTTTCATGTCTCACGTCATAAATCCACCTCGTCATGATTACAAAACATAGTTTTTAAAGTACTCAAAGAAGGATAATTTTGCGTTGAAAACTCTGCTTTTTGTTCTAAAAGCATCAAATCTCTTTTCAAGCTAGAGTCCTAAACTTCTTGAATGACATAGACAACTATCTTAAGACTACATTTTGGACCACATTGTTAACCAGAATATATCTGGATATCCATCTGAAGATGCAGAGAAAACCACATGAGCTGATGGGGAACACAGAATAATGACATTAGAAAATAAGATTTTCCAATTGTCATAAACATCTAACTCCCATTAATTCCTCTTTATCAGCTCCCTGGCTGAAAAAAGACAGAAGTGACCAACATACATGACTTCAGTTCTTAGGTTTTCTATGACTCTCTTTATAGCCAAGAAGGGAATCCGGTCCCCAGAAGAAGTTTTGAAGAAGCTGGATTTCACAAGGCTTTGGCTAATACTTGCAGTTCATCACACAACCTCCCTTCCCCCCCAAGACAAACCTGATGTATTTTGAGTTTGCAAAAGAGAAATTGCTTCCTTAGAAGGACATCATACCAGTGAACAAATTTAACTATGTATTATATGTGCATTCGTTAAGTGAGTTTTCCCACATGATGAGTTTTCATCTTTATAAAAACAAATGAGATACCTTTTGAACAGCTTCCATGATATAACAGGAATTCTGTAGATTTTCTCTTTTCCTCCAAATTACAAAAAAAATCCAATCTTCACTGGAAGGATCACTTATCTTCCCATTTTATGTAATTTAATACAAAGTCCTGCTATAGATTTCTAGAAGATAGTTAAAAAAAATCTCCAAGAAAATAATAACCTTCTTGTCTAGTAAGCACTCTAGGTTCACCAATAAGTTCTTTCATTACTGGCTTTATTAGTGTTAAGTTTTGTAAAAGCATTTCACAGGGGTTTTGATTTCATGCGTGTCTGCACCCAGAAAACATTGGTTATACCAAAATTGCAAGCTTGGCTTTCTAAAAGGTTAATTTGCTCAAGGATTCCACAATAAGTGGGTACTGGAGAAACGTGACCAAATATGCTTTCTACTGTACCTCTGTAGTAGATTAAAGTTCAAGTTAATTTGTTCCTAAATCTTTCTTGACAAAAGCTGTGTTGATAGTGAAGTAGAGTTGTTCTGCTCTGGATGAGAGTCAACATCTCATGCTAAATCCTGGAGTCACAGAAACACTTTTTAGGAGTCAGTCCTATTTAAGTTGATTTAGACCTTATTTCTCTAACCAGCTATTCTCTCAAAATTTAGAATGTAATAGTCCATAGTTGCTAATTCTTTACTGATTTTCTGTGAGACACAGCACAGAGGGATCATAAAAATCAACAAGATGGTATTTCAGCTCATACAGACCCGTCACTGACCAAATGTTCAAAATTGAACTTGTTCCCACCTCTCACACTTTTGCCCAAACTCCAGGACTCTGCTTTCCCTGTCCCATAGTTGGATGTGCCTATGTTTTGGCTGCTATTGCTTTGTTATTTGCTGCTCCCAGCAGCTGTAGGCAACTATTTCCTCCATACCATCTGCCCATCCTGGATCGCTTTACTCTCTCATGCTGTGCTTTAAAAAAAGATCTCACAGAAAGCTAGGGTAAATTAGCATATGCCGTACATTTACCTTTGGAGGACAGAACAGTTCCTCATTCTGCCCATGCAGACCAATTCTCTATGCCTATATCCATAAGTTTCTGAAGCCTCCCTACTGTGTACAAGCCTCCTTCCCCTGACCATAAGCAGGTTTTTGCAGTCTGGTGCACTCACAAGTATCTCCTATCTAATTGCCAAGGTGAACTTCATAGGCTGCCATGAACAGAGGTCCTGGACAGCCAGCATTGTGCTGCAAAGCAGATGATGGGCTGTTGTATTCCTTCCAGTCCCACCTTATCATCAGCCAGCTTTAGCCCCAACATCTGTCCGTTTCACCAGCATTCCAGTTTGCATTTATCTTTCATACCCAACTAACCTTTTATTGCCTTTTCTCTTAAGCACACAGAGAAAAGTCACCAATATAGGACAATTGCTGAATTATAACATTGTTATGTCATACCAAGACATCGTATTTCTTTGACTTCACAGGACTGAGAAAGAAATTTGAAAGAGATAATACAAAGAAAATGAAACAACCAAATATGACAAGGGGGGGGGGAAAAATGAGGAAAAGATAATGTCAGTGTTTCAAGGGAACAAAAAAACAACCCCACAACTAAAAACCCCTGTTTGCTCAAGACAAAGCAACCATCACCCTGGTTAAACACTTTAAAATAAAATCTCATACATTAGCATCAAGTGAGATTCCTTCTTGACATATTAGTTAAATAATGGCTTTAGAAGTTTAACTTAATGTACCATATTTTTGCAAATGGAAGAATTTCCAGCACCATGGTTGCCAGTCCAAGATCTCAAGATTCAATCCTGTAACCACGTACCTGATCCATGAAATAACTTGTCCTTTTAAAGAACAAGAGAAGCTTTTCCATCCTCTGAAGCTCAGCAGAGAGTTATCTTCCCACAATACCAGAAAGGATCTTTATAATTTTACACATGCACCAAATACTAATTTTGGGAGCTGGAAGAGTTGAGATGCATTGGAAAGCAGCAGAAGTCTAGGGAATTCTGAGTTCAGCTACAAATTCACCTTAACTGAGCCACAGGCCAGAAAGAGTTGCCATGGGAATGACTTGCCTTACTTAAAGTTAAGCACATGCTAAAACATTTCCAGGATTTGGGACCCTAATATAAAGCAACTGCAGGCACCCAGCAAATTGGATATGATGCTAGAAGAACTGTAATGTCAGGTTACAATTCCTATCCATTTAAGGGCTGGTTCCAATTTTGTTGCATTAATTTTAGGTCTTTTTTCCCCTCTCCTTCCCCCCCCACCTTTTTTTTTTAAAATCCTGGTGCTGTAATGAGGCTGGAATAGCACATTCACATATTATATGGTGTATGTTAATATTTGAAGTCTCATGTATCATCTAGGCAGCATTAAGGTTAATAAAGTGATAGCAAAAGAGGAAAGAAAGGAAAGCAGTGTGACCTTAAATGACTAAAATAAACCCAGATCATGTGACAAACACAGGGAATCATACTGTCATAACAAGGTTCAATCCTCAGTTCTCTTAAAACAGTGATTTTACTATTGACTCGATGAATGGTGGACTTAAGGCTTGGAGCTCGTTCCATTCTCCTTGCCAGCGAGAACAGTCATGTGTCCTATGTCCCGCTGCCCTTCCCACATGCAGACAGCAGCTGTAAACCTGATGCCATGAAATCCAGGCCAGTGTCCCCTCCTCCCCCACAACTCACTTCAATGGAGCCAAGATTTCACTCAACATATGGTCTAGAATTCACTCCCATAAATCATTTTGACTGTCAACTCCTTCAGCAGATTGGGTCAGACCCAGAAAAGACTTAGGGGGTCTTCAGGTATCAAAGTCTCTAACAGGGATCCCAAATTGCCTTGATTAGTAGCCAGTACTCCCAGGGATGAGTCTCACTCCCCTTTTTCTACCTGAAAGACCCTGCATCTCAGTTCCACAGTGAGCCAGCATCCACAATTGACACAACTGGGTCCAGTAAGTTCAAGATCTGCTATAGGATCCAGAAACTAGATACATCAATACCAATTCCCCTGGATTTTCTTGGACTGTACCAATCCTACAGTAATGAGATAGGCTGCTCACAAAAAAAAGTAGATATAGTTACTCTTTTGGGGGAAAAATAATCTGTCAAAGAGGTGGGTAACAGCACCTACATTTTACCCAGTGACACAGCAGATATGGCATTCACCCAGAAGCTCATTCTCATCTGTCCTCAGCCTTAAAAAGAAGAGCTTAAACTCCAGAATCTTCCAGAAAAGCCTGTCCATGCTTTTCTGGACAGGTATAGCAACTGTTTTAAGATCTAAGGAATGCAAGAGCAAGTTCAGGGGAGGCACAACAAGTGGTTAGTATGTGCAATGGGGAAGGAGAAGCAACCCTGGGCACTGGTCCCTGTTTTCTGGGTGTTTATTCAGGGGCGGCTTAATGTAAAATGCATAAGCTGCCCTGAATCCATGCATTTATTGTTAATGACACTTGAAGTCAAAAGCATACTGATTCATTTACTGGGGAATAATCATTTACCGTATTAGCTAATCTATTTATCAATATAAAGTCAATTATTATGAAGCATCAAGAGTGGCTAGTAATTATGCAATGTAAACATAAAGGATAGAATCAGTAATTATATTTATTCATAATTTGAAATATTGAAAAACATTCGTAATAGCTGCACAACGCAAAGCCTGACTTAAAGACACAGGAACATATTAATCTCCAAATTAAGATTTTTTGATAGAGACATTTTACTTGGTTAATAGTTTTAAACCATTAAAATATTAATACTTGTGACAAATCTCTTTAATGTTACTGTATGTATGAGCCATACAAACTTATGAAGTTCTTGTACCTAGGATAAATTGCAGCCAAGATTCTGAGTATTCCACAGTCTATAGTTTAGATCCTCTTGATATGTACTTCAGTGGGTCCATTGAATTCTAAAGGGCTATTCATGTGTATCAAGATTTTCATATGCATATTTACAAGGATGACCAAGCAAAAAGCAACTTTCTACGGAGTCAGAGGTCCAAACACTAAGATAATGTATCAAGAGACTAGGAATTTCGGATGATCCTGGCAAGAACATAAATTACAGCTTCCATTGCCCAAGTAAAAAGATAAAATAAATCTAATCCAAGGATTCTTTTGGATTTAATGATTTCACATATTAGTAACCTGGGAAAAGAAGTTGTGCTGTGAAAATATTTTTTGACTGTGTTGCAAAAATTATAACCACACCGATTGCTACAGTCTGAGGACCCTCTCTTTGATGTCTGGCTAATGCAGTATATGAGAAAAAAAAACTTAAGTACATATGGTAATCTCATCTCCCTCTTCTATATTTGTTTATAAGCACCCAATCAACCCAACTGAACAATGTTGTGGTTTTGGTTCGGATTTTTTTTTTTTAAAACAGCAGAGTCTGATCAGTTCACTTATTAATTCAGTTCAATGTATACCTTTCAAATTAGATTGCTATTTAACAGATGATTTACTTAAGCAATCAATATTAAAGGTTCCAAGAATTGCAATTGTCTTATTTCCAATAATTTGTAGCATCATATTGAGGTCACCTACCCCATTCCATGCTAGAATTCGGAGCTCTACAACAGCAAGCAAATTTATTGGTCTTAACCTTTTAAAAAGTTATCTGTACCAAGAATAGCACAACATTACTGTGCACTCAATTTTTAATGGAGTTATAACAGAAGAACCTAATCTATTCATAGTCTACATTGCTTCAGCACTCACATCCCTCTTTCCTTGCCCTCTCTGACATACATAATACATTATTACATGATATTATATATCTATGGTATACAAGAAAATATTGGCACACATGGTCCTGATTTAGGGACTCAGGGTGGAAGGGTTATCTAAGCTCATTTTCCCACTAATCATTGTCCAACATCCAGAAAGCCAGAACTTTTTTATTGGCTGCCTTACTAGGAAAAAAAAAAAAAAGAAAGAAGTCTTTGCAGACAGCAGCAAAACTCCATTTTCTTCCTTCAAGGTCTCCTTACCCCCAGCAGGAATTATCTCATGTATAGGTCAGGGAATTGTGCATCTCCATCAAGACAATCGTCAAATTATCAGGGGAGGAGTAGCAAAATAAAACCTGTTCACCATCTTACAGATAGATACCAGAGGCAACAGAGAAAGAAAGGCAAGTGACATGCCTTAGGGGTCTTGAAACAGAGTGGGTAACAGAAGTGAACCCAGGGCAAGCAAGGTAGTTTGAAGCCAACCTTAAACATTAATTGTCAAGTCTTTTCCCTTGTCCGATATTCTCAATAGGTGCAGATTGGTACTATTCTACAGACACATATTTATTTAAAGTGTACATATAAACTCAAAACCTACCAGGTTGAGAGAATTCATTTTCTTCTTGCTTATTCTAGGCATGAAGCTGTACAGGCTGGCCCATCAGTTATTAGTGCAGTTATGAAATTATCAACTTGGAAGCCTCCTAGGTCAAGTTCACGTCCAGTAATGTGAAGGTATGGATCAGTTTCCAAATGTGCACATACATACTCATTTAGTATTCCATCTCTGGATACTCCTCCAAATGCCACATTTTCTCTTTAAACCATTTAAGCCTTTGGCTTTGGTGATGCCACACGGCAATAAATTTCACTCATTTGGCTTAATAGAAATACTATTTGCTTTAGTCAGTAAACATATACCCTGCTAGTCCTCGAATAACATGAGGATCTTACAGTGTTGCATTCTTCTTCCCTCCTGGATTTCGCCCCCCATGGAAATGAACCAAGTTACCCCACACACTTGCAAATATTCCTCAGTTGTGCACTACTGTGCACTAGCATAGAGCAGCATTTCACACACAATGAAACCCCGGCATGGGGAAGCTTTGGCACATAGCTCTTATAGCCCCCCTCCTTCTTTAGAAAAAGAAAAAAAGTATCAAACTTGGTAAAACCTTCAAACAAAATATTTGCTCTTTAGTTTGATATTCACGTATAACATCATGGAACTCCAGCAATGACAGCGCCACATCATCCAGAGATAGAAAGGGTCGAATTCTTCAAGAGGCAGAGAAGTCACCTCAACACAGCTTTCAAATTGCTGGAGGAATTAACAAGCAGCTCCCGTTAACCCTCGAACCAAAATGTCACCACAGTAAATTTCTAGCAATATCAGAATGCCCCAGGGGACACAAAGGGATGAGTCTCTTTTGCCTACAAGCTTTTATTTCATTATTTTTAACTCTGTCATTTCCAACAGTCTCCCAACAGAAAAGTGAAAAAGTAATCAGGATCTGAGATGCTCTACAAACCATGAAATAAAATATAATTTCTGCCCCACTTCTCCCTTCCCTACCCTAATCCTTGCCACCCTCTTGGCGGGGCTTATCCAAAATGGTAACACATGGTGGTCTCACAAGAAGACAAAGAAGCAGAAGATGCTGAAAATCACAACTCGCTCCCTCCTCCACCCCCTACACTCACTGAAAGAAGGGGAAATGGTGGGGTTAAGAAAATAAAGTTCTCTCCGAGTAACGCTGTCACATAATGAATACGGCATTATTATGCAGAAGGCCTCTTGAGACATCGGCCTAAAAAATTCCACTTAAAAAGGAAACACCTGTTGGAATATTAACTAGGACAAAGTCAAGCAAGGAGAAAGAGGATAGGTGGCCAAGAGGTTGGAAAATCTAAAAGGAAATGTTGGAGGCATTTTGCTTTATTTTTTTTTTAAAATGTGTGACATTCCTAATATTTGAGTTCCTAGAGCAGCAAACTACATTTTCTTCATGCAAGTATCTGGAGGTAATGGAAAACACAAAAGCAAGCCAACATTAGGTAAATGATCTATGTTTCTAAGAGCAGAGTTACTTTGGATATGGATACACTGTACAGCTACAGTCAGGCACATACAGGACCATATGCATTTTGGATATTGGAAGTTATTTATAGCTCCTATTTCATAGGAAGTATTATAAATTTATTTATTAAGAAAAATCTCAAAAACATCAGAGTAATTCTATTTTGACCACGAGAAGTTTTCTATTCGGCTGAACTCCCCACCCTATTTTACAGGTTTGCAAAGATCTAATATGCTAACAGACTCCATCATGCATTTGCACAGTCTCCGGGTCCCCTGGAGAATGCCAGCAATCATCTTTCCTCAACACTCTACCCAGGAGACTACGGCACAGGACAAGGTCTCCTCATTGATGGGTGAGTCTAGAGAGTTCTCTCGGCTCTGGCCAACTAGAACTCAATTATGAAAGATCTTCATGTAGAAAAGGGAGTTTAGCAAGACATTTTTATGGCCTCAAGTTGTGCCAGGGGAGGTTCAGACTGGATATTATAAAAAAAATTTTTTCTGCTGCAAGGGTTATTGCACATCAGAATGGGCCACACAGGCAAGAGGTTGAGGCACCATCTCGGGAGGTATTCAAAAGACACGATTTAGTGTTTTTTGTTACTGGAGTTAGGTTGAATTAGATGATTGTAAAGGTCCCCTCCAACTTAGACAATTCTATGATCTAAGGACCATTACAGTTGTGAACCCACAGCTGCACCCAGTACACCAGAAAAAAAAAAAGTATATTGTGACCTCTGCTATACTTCCCAGTGCCAGCTATTCCCCATTTCATTTTTCACAAGATGAGTGTAACAAGGAGACTGAAGTTCACCATTTCGCAGTGTTTGCTGCCTGACTGGAAGACGTATCATCAGCCGGACCCTATCTTCAACTGAATATCCAATTCAGATGGAACTCAGCAGGACTTAGCACAGGTTCAAGAGCACTATAAAAGAACAGGAGCCTTCCTGCAAGAGCACTTATACTATGCTAGGAAACACGATACTTAGTTGTAGTGCACTTGTAAGCATTTCCTCCCCCCCCCCCCCCCCCAAACTTTTTTTTTATTTAAGCCTTTCCCCCCCCCCCCCCCCCCCAATACTTTTATTTTAAAGGGAATAATGTTTCTTCCCCTCTAATACACTAGAGAAGTATCTTAATCCTCTTGTAAAAGTCCCTGCAGAGCATGAAAATAATGTATTTCAAAGGTTTAAGTTTACATATTGAGGTGGGGGCCAGGGGGGGGAAGCTGAGGAGCCCAGTGCTTTGCAGGGCACATATGCTTAGGTATACAGCAGAGGTCTATAGCCTTCCTGTATACTGAGAAAGAAATTGCTCAGCCTCTCTGCATCGCAGATATGATGCTCATTTCTAGAATCTCACCCTTTTGAACAGGCTGGATGCAGGAAATAATCATGATTGATGTAAAGCACAAAGCTTCCCTGAGACTCTTTCAGCAAGGCAGCCATTTCCCACTGTCTGCCTTGGGAAGAAGAAAGAGGAGAGGAAAAATAAATAAATTAATAAATAAATGAAAACCTCAGCCACTTACAGGGATCTGTCTTGGCAGCTTAGCAAAAAACCACCTCAGCTGCAGAGCAGCGCTTTCAGATTAGCCTGTATACCACACCCAGGATGTATGAACACTATCAAAACCTCCTCTGCAGCATATTGATTATCCAGTATGGCCTCGCTACAGAAATAATAAATGAGCGAGCAGCCATCCTTAGACCTATTGACTGGTAGGAATAAAACCTCCTGCTTCCCTCCTGCCTCTGCTCTCTAAGAAAGCAGCCCCACCCTCCTCTAAGGTACTTGTATTTTACAGAAAGCTCAGGCTCATCCCTTTCATAATGAGCTTCAGTTTATCCCGATTACCTGGAAAGCACATCAGCCTGTCCTCTCCAGCCCCATTGATCTTTAACCCCTTGCACACTGACTCCATCCCACAACAGTCCTACAAACAGGACTGGACATTGAGTTCCCTTTGGGTGTTTTTGGTTGTTGTTTTTTTTTTTAAGGGGAAAATATCAGTAGCTACTCACAACGTTGTCCTGAAGCCTGAACGCCTGGGAACACTTGCTTAATAACACACAAGGTTGTTTCTTTACAAGAGCAGCTGTATTTCACACTCTCAGGGAATATTTTAGCAGAAGCCCACGTGTGAAGAAGAGAGCAGGAGCGAGGATGACTATGGGTGGCTGAAGGGGAGGAAGTACCTATAGGGAGGGCAGCCTCCACCAGAGGTTGCAGCACTGCCTTAAGCATCATGAGATTCATACTGTTCTTCAAGCCCAGCACTAATTGTGTGTGTTACCTCGCTTTGCCAACACCTCTTTCCCCTTCTGTGCTTTGTTTATTCAGACTGTAAGTACTCCAGCAGGGACTACCTCCCGCTATGTATTTATCAAGAATATAGCCAGAGAGGGAGGAGATGATCTCAGTTGCTGCCTATGGGCCAGCAGCTCTCACACACACAAAAATGTACAAACACAGACAAAATACAATTTCATCTTATATTTATGCAAGGAATTGGAGTTGTACCTTGATTTCAATTAGGGGTTGTATAGGAAAAAAAACAAACAAACAACAAACCAACTCACTAGGGAATCAACAAGTTTGGGAAGCTGCTTTTACATACACAGCTGCAATAAATATATTATTGGTACCAAGAACAACAAAAATAAAACTGATGTCTCCAAGACATAGTGTACATTTGGGTTATTTATCAATTTACATTCCTTTTGTTAACAAACATTGAAAATAAAAGCAAAACATTCTTTACAAATACCAGCACTAAAGTAACTGAAGCACAAACAGTTCAAAAAGGCACAATTTTTTTCAGCCTGGCTTCTCAGCAAAATGACACCTCTGGGTTTCTCCCAGTCTGTTTTCTTCTACCACTTCCCAAATTTTATAATTTCTGGCTAATTTCAAACCAACAAAGAATATACAGTAGAGGCCTAAAACAATCCTTAATTCCACAAAAATGTCAATAAGATAGGAAACAGATAAAAGCAAGCAACCCTACAAATGCCACCACTAAGTTCACTCCTAATTCAACATTAGCAAATCGACACAAAAATGGTACTAGAAACCAGGCTCCTGTGGTTCTGCTGGCCCAGAAACACAACTGTTTCCTACAAGTATGAAAAGCACAATAGCAGGACAGTTTGGGTCCATAATCTGGAGAGAGAGCAGGGGTCCAGAACATGCACTTTGTCTGAGAAAGGGAAGAAACAAGAGGAAGACTTTCACTTCCCATCCACATAGAAAACCCATTCCAAGCAGCTCCCTGCAGGCTACTGTAATAAACTTTCTCCACCAAAGCTTGTTTCATCACTGGTTCACTTCAAAATTTTAAAAATTTAAATAAGGAACAATTGGTTTCATTTACACAGTTCCCAAGAATCCCTATCTCTCCCTGAAACTGTTCTCTGAAAATTAAGACTAAGGAGCCTTAATTAAACCTCTGAAATCACAGATACACACAAGACCATCAAAACCATTTTTATGAATCAATTTCCAGGACGTTCACTTAAACACATTTTACAGTCAACACCACAAAAAACAGTCTTAGAAGAAGCCAGGATGGCTTACCTTAGTACAGCAAGGAGAAGTTCTGTGCTGAGGTGTTGAAGGTGGAGATCTGCAGAAGCCAAACTGGCCTGGCCAGCTCCTCCCCTTGGGAACCCATCTCCACAAGCCCCACCTGGTCCCAAACAACTACTCAAGCAGAGCAGCTGTTGCCTATCACCCAATAAATACCATTAGCCACAAAGGTGTTCTCCATTAGAGAGATAAGTCCAATCAAAAGGGTTTCTCAGCACCTACATACTGGTTGAAAGAAAAAGACAACAGGGATTTCAGCAGGTGTTCAGTACTTGCTTTTGTTTAATGACATTTCCTTTATTTCACCCTTAGAACATCACTACAGCCAAACATACCCACGAGAAACCTGTGGACTGTAGAAACTGCAATATCTTGCTTACTGTAAACATTGATTTAAATCCACAGAACCTCTAAAAAATGTGCCTGGGACATCACAAATTGCAAATAGATGCAGCATTAGAGAGAGAACTTCTGGAGATATGTCCACATATAGCTGGCATTTCAACCACAAAATGTCCAGTTGTTGTTATGGTGAATAATATATAGGATCAAAAATACAAAAGGAACATGAATTAGACTCATGTTAAAATACTGTTAACTGGTGCATAAGTGATTTTCTATTTAAAAAAAACCCCTACAGTTAAATAATCCATTTTTATAGGATCATTATACTATATTCTTTATGCATCTTTCTCTGAAAGTAAATTACACGTGGCAAATTACACTCCCTCCCACTGCACAAGTCAAGTGAATCCCTGTCCATTTTCTATCACAACAATGACAATTTCTTTGTGCCAATATTCCAGGGCTGGCAGCCGTGTACAGTGACCTCACCTGGTTGTGACTCTTCAGGTGTGCTTGAGCAGTGTCCAAACGTCCTCAAAGGAACTGCAAGAAATCCTCTCTGTTCATTAGTACCAATAACTTGATTTCATCCGTGTCCTGTGGAGGATCTCAAAGCAGAAAGGCATACCAAGTCCACAACAAGAGCATAATTTTAGGAAATCACAAGTAACTTGGAAAATTGAAATTTAGGCAACACAACTCAGTGAGAGTAAACTATGCATGGGTCCCTGGTCTCTCAAAAGAGGTACAGATCTTTACCTTATACCTTTTAGAAAATGCAGGGATCTAAACCTTTAGATTCCCTGGACCATGTTGAGTATGGAGGAGGGGAATAAGAAATACACGTGGCTTGCATGATGAACACTGTGTTCTTCTCCTCTGTGACTATGAGCAAATTATTTAGTCACTTGGTGACTGTTTTCTCCATCTGTGGAAGAGAGTAATATTGAATGCTCACTTTGCCCACACAGCATTGCGTAAAAACTGTTTTAAAAGGTACCTTTTCAAGCACGGTATCATCATGAGACATCTCATACTGGGCGTCATTCTGCCCAGATACTCATGCAAAGCAATACCTTTCCAAAGACAGGGGTTCTTTTTCCAGCTTTGACAGATTTGCATTATGGGTTAATTAATTTTTATCGAGGGCTTTCAGAATGTCACAGGAAAAGGAACTGCATAAATGGAAAGCCATTTTTAATAGTGCCAAGGAAAACAGATTTGGATCAGAACCCTGTAGAGCTCTAAGCCTTGGGGTGCTCAATTCTCTCATAATAGTAATTAATGAATGAGACTGCAAACATTTGTTTTTCAGACAGAACTATTACCTTGCTATGAGATGCCTGAAATCACTTCAAAGCAAAATATTTAAGTTGTAAATATGTCAGAGCACACCGAAAGGCGTTTGAATTTAATCTCCCAAGTTGTGCTCCACACTTAGCTCTTCTTGTACTGTTTTTTTTTATTATAATCTTGATAAAGGCACTCTGAGGTGAGAAACAGAGCTTAATAATTCGCACCCAGTTGCAGAAGGCAGTACTCGGGCAAAGCTCTAGTTGTGAATTATTACACCCAAAGTCATGTCCTGGAGTGTGTTAGCCACAAAACCTCGTGTCGGTGGCGGGAGAGGAGGCAATGGGGAAGGAAAAAGGATGCTTCACGGCTGTAAATACATTTTAAAAAAACCCCAAAACAACCGAACCGCTCAGCCGTGCCTGTTTCAGGTGCCCTTCTGGCAGAAAACAGCCCAGAGGGTGGGAGAGAGGGGAGAGTGCAGGTGTAAGTCATAGAGGGAGAATTCCGTATCAAACTGCTGTTGGTTACATCAGCCTAGCAACTGTTTATGCAAACAATCTGGCTGACTCATTAAAGTACTGCTCTGATCAGCTATTAACTGTAACTGACAGATTAAGAGGAGAACAGCATGAGACAGATACTTCAGAAGTGAGAGCAAAACATACTGGGAGCTTAATCTATGTTTTAATTCCAGCACCCTGCTCCCCACCCCCACCCCTCTCCTTTGTCGCAGCAGCTTCGCATGGCATGTTTCATATTGTTTAGTGCATATCTTGGCGCCCACCTAGACAGCTTTGCATTCTCGGCAGCACCCGGTGGCACCCACATGTTCATTTGACATTCCAGGGAACCCATTGCAACAGCCACACATTCTTCCTCGCCTTTCTGGGGGCTTCTTAGATCACAGATGCTCCTGGTATCACCCACTGTGCTTCAATACTTCTCATGTCCCATGCACATTCTTCAGGGTCTAATCCTTTCAAATAATAGTGCTTTCCTTCAGATGCTGCCTGATACCGATGAAGCCTGAGATAGATGCTTGCTCTTTTTCATTTCCCTAAGCTGATAGACAGGACTTGTCAAATGCAATCAAGAAAAAAATAGCACAAAACCTGCTACTATTCTATTACATCCTTCATATTCTCCGTGTAGCAGGGAAGTCCCAGTCCTAAAGAATTCCCACTTTAAGTTAGAAAAAATCATATAAAAGCCATACCTGGCTCTCACACACCACACGACAAATTTGGGGAACTCTTTGCCAGAGGAGGTTACAAAGTCCATTAATAAAAAAGGAATTTTAAGTGCATGTAGACTAATACACAAAAATAAAGCCCACTTGAGCTAGCAAACACAAAAGCTCTAGGTTGCCAGAAGTTAACACACATTCTGGGAACCTGTGAAGGCATTACTGGTGGTGTTCTTGAACTTGGAGCATCAGTTACTGGCTCCTGCTAGAGGCTGGAAGCTGGCTGAGAAGGACCTTGAAGTGAGCCCAGCACAGCTGACCTGATGGACAAACCTCACCCAAGAATTAAACTGTGCTAAAACCTGTACCCCTTTTTGTACAGATCTCGTCAAGGCTAGGAGGACAGCAGGACTGGGGCAAGCCCAGGGCTGCCTTAACTTCTGACTGTAAGCTTTGCCCTTCCCCTTTTCCTCCCCTTTTCCAATGCCAACGGGCTCAGTTTCAAAAATGGAAACATCTAAATCCTCTCTTTATTTTTGGGACAGGGTGGGTCCCGGCTGAGAAGCAAGCCTTAAGTAAACGCACCTTGGCACTACACAGGCCACACTCAACAGTATGAATTCTGATTCCTTTTCACAAGGGCTGTGTCTTTTACACCCTCCATGTGGAGCCCAGGCACACGGCACAGCATCGTCTGTGGCTGCCTTATACCCCGAAGCCCATCAAACCCTGACCGCAGAAATCCTTGACGGCCCCTGCCACGGTGTCACGTTGGCAGGGTCGGCGTGAGCCCTGATCCCCTTTAAACCCCTTCCCCTCTCCTGTGACACAGAGAAGGCATTGCTAATAGGGCCATGCAGCAATTAGCCCTTAAGCCTGATGTCCCATTAAGAGTTGCCAACAGCAGACACCTAGCGAAGGGTAGGAGAGGAGGGTAAGCGTACGCTGGTATCTCCCCCAGTATCATACTCTGGTTTCAAGTGACCTGCAGTGATTTTTGGGAGAGGGGTGGGATCTCAGTAGTTGGATTGCAATTTCCTTTCTTACTAGGAAACAGCCCCCAGTGTATCCCCCCTGACTTAAATAAGAAGCTTTGTGAATGATGGGGTGCATAGGCTGCTCACCATCTTGCCCATAAATTCTATCCAAAACACTTTATTTCCTGCAGAGATAAGAATATCTCCCATCTTTATAAGTTCCACATTGCAATCAATATGGTCTGCATTTAAAATGCACACACAAACATGCATCTATCTATCTCTAGATATATTGTATGTGTTTCAATACTCACCATATATATAGTATGTATTTCCACATTGTGCAGGATTAAGTGCATATTTCCACTGAGAAATAAGTAAATAAACAACCAGCAATTTCTCAATTTCTTCCTGCTGCGTGTCAGTGGTGAAAATTGCCTAGAAATGGGACTATTATAAATATTCTATATATAACCGCACGTTGTGGAGGAGAGGGGGGAAAAGGGGAGAAGGTTTGTATGTTTGAAAAATGTGAATACAAAGGAGGGCATAGAAACATATCCAGCCATTTCCACCTCGGTGCTATTTATAGCTATAGTGTTACGAGGTGTTTGTTTAAAGGGGCACCGTCGGAGTGTGGAAGGACCTAGGCCTCCTTCAAGGAGGCATGCAAACAATATTAACTTGGCAAAAGAAAGGCATCTAATCTGGCCTGAAAAATTGTGGCTGTTCTTGCTTTTTTTCCGTGTCTGTAAGAATTGAAGTTTTAAGCTCTATTTGCTTCCTCATTAACACTTTTATTCCTCTAGCCTGAGGAGGTGCCTCACTGGTTTTGGGGTCGGGCCTCAAACTGAAAAGAGAAGAAACAGGAAAATTAGCGTACATTTCTGCCACCACCCTTCCCAAATTTCCCTTCTTTACAGCAGGCACTGGCAAAGGAGTCAAATTTCAAAATGTTCTGGTTAGCTCCACAGTTGGTTGAAAGTAAAAATGAAAAATATTCACTCCAACACTGCCAATTCTTCTGTGAATGTATTCAGTTTTGAAATTCAGTAGAAATATTGAAATAATTGGGATGAAAAATTCAACCAGCTCCTTAGAGAATACTTAGCTTCTAATGAGTTATAGGACAAACCCCTGAAGAGTTCTCTATTGTTCCCTTGTGAGATGCCATATGGAGTAGGAGGGGTGGGAACTCAAGGGAAGAGTTATGACAATGAAAACAAAAACATAAATAAAATAAAGGAAGTTCTGTGTTCTCTGCGGGGACATGACTAAGGACTCACCAGTCCAGCCACAAGAAATTTCTCCTTCTTGAGCAGTGCGGGGATAAGCATGGGAGTGTTCTTTCAATCCTGAGCCTTTACAGAAAATGTGGAGGTTGGCAAGTGAATGAGCATCCCTGCAGACCCTCTGGCTGACTTTGCCATGCTCTAGTCAGCACTTTGCCAGCTCATTCCCACTGGCCAGACAAGTTCTGGATGTTTTTATTCATAACGGGGAGTTGCGGCTGCCCCCTGACAAGAAGATGCCCTCCCACACTGCTTTGGAAAGATGTTGAATCAGGGATCCCGATTCATCACCGGAGTGAAAATCTGTTGCTGAGTGTCTTGTGCTGCTCAGTGTAAAGGGCAGACCTGTTCTGTGGTCTCCTGGAAGCCTGCAGAGGCAGCGAGGGCCAAGGAGCCTCCTCGTAAGGTGGCTCTGTTGGAGGCCCACAAGTATGTCCAACGTCCTCTTCCCATGATAGCTGGAGTGCAGGTCCTTACGAAGCGCTCCAGCCCATTAGCTCCTACCTCACAGGCATGAAATTTGCTGACAGCCCTATTGACGCCAGCAGAAAATACGCTGGCAATAAAACCCCCCCGTTCCTCCATGAGAGCTGCAATATGGTAAAGAGCACCTCAGTTCACTTGGAGGAGGTTATCTGTTTTCTAATTGCAACTGATAGATTTTATAAGCGTATTTAAAAAGCTATCTATAAAGAAAACATAGGGCCTCAGTCTCCTCTTGTTTACCCCAGTATGTACTGAGAGGGAGGGAGGGAATAGAGTTGGGGGGGGGGGGTGATCACCTTGGTTGAAGTCAGGGTAGCATGAAAACACCAAAAACACCATGGTGCCTGGCAGAATGCAATTGATGCAGGGCTCTGGTCCTTTCCAGGACGGAGCAAGGAGGCTCCTCCATCCCCTTCTTCTTCCTAAAGTGTTGGCTACACACATGATTTTATTAAGGCTACTGGGCCGCTAATTCTAACAGCCTTGTTTTCTGTCTCCCAACGGGCTTGTTGACACACAAAAGCTGTCCCTCTTTGGCTCCCCGATAGGGGCTGGAAATAGAGTAAAGGCATGCTTATGGGCAGGGGGAAGAGTGACAGTGGTATAAATTACTTTTACCCTGTGGACTGTGCTGTGCCGCTTGTTACCGTTTTCATAAAAACAATGCTCACATCTATATAAAAACTGTATAGAAGTCCAGTCATAAAACAAAAGCTATCAGATTTAGTGCTTAATTACATGTTTTAATTGTTTAACTACAGGGGCATTTGGCACTCATAAATACACGCTCAAAAAAAAAAAAAAAGGACTTGAAAGAAGTTGAATCAACCTGAGAAAATAAAATATCATCCTACGAAATGCTTGATATATTGTTACTTTGATAAGTTCAAACAAGTGTGACTCACTATACAACCATTCTATCAATTCTGAACAAAAAACTGCATGGGATTATTATGCTTTTAATCCAAAGAGCTGGGTATTTGGAATTCCTCAAGCCCTTTGTGGTGTCATATTAGCTAGGCCAGTCTCTCATGAAAAGAATGTATTGTTGAATAGAGTTGAGTCCGGATCTCTGCTCCATTGGGTTGATAAAATGGCAGTTGATTTAAAAAGAACCAGCTTGTCTGGAGAAAGGATTAGCAGATTAAGAGACTGCATGTAATTTTTTTTTATGTAATGTAAAGTTACATTTCATAACTAAAAGGGATTAATTAAAACGTTAATAGAAGGAGAGATGTTATTTTTCCAGGGACAAATGCCTCACCACACATATGAACATTCACTTTAGTTGCTGCTGCCTCAACACTAGGAAACAAAATGCTGTTCTCTGCCAGTAAGAGTTGACAGAGAAAAGACAGACAAGAGGTTTGTGTGGTGGCTCAGCATTTTATTTTCCTGTTGCACTGATCTAGATTTCAAACAGAAAAAAAATTCCCTGGGCAGCTCTATATATCTATAGACACACGCACACACATATTTTATCCTAATCCTTTTTACTTGCATTGAAGAATAGAGCAAAAACTATTTTGCTCGATACATTTTTTTGTTCTAGTATGATGCTTTTCTTTCCTTCTTTCTTTCCTTCTTTCTGTGCTTTGTTTCTGTTTTTTATTTAGAGATTTGATTCTGCTTCCCTGTGTGTACATTTTTCAGTGAGTTATTAGCAGTTTTGCAGTAGGGAAAGGTCCTGTTCTATGGCAGTGATTTGCAGGAAAGTTGCAAACCTTGGCCGTAAATGTGCTACCTGAGTACAGTCTTAGCACTGTTTATATTGAAAATTTCAAAGCAAATCACACCAGGAGGAGGTGGCAAGAAGCTGTCAAAATTACTGCCTGTGTCACCAAGTTTCAGCTCATCTTAAATCCTGGGTCGGGGCTTGCTGTTTTGTTCTGGCTTCTTTTCTTTCCTCGGAATGAATTTTTGGCTCTTGAATTTTGGACTCCCCAGGTTTCTTTGACGCTTTTGTGAGGCGACCCGGGGGGCGCTGAGCAAATCTGGGCTGGAGCCCTGCCCTGGGAGGAGGCACCCAGCAGGGTCGAGGGGCTACCAGGGAGGTAGCCAGGGCTAGCACTGCAGGTAGCCCCCAGCCCCTGTGCCCCACAGGAATGCCCTGCACCCCCAGGACACCTCCTCTCTCACCCTACCCTCCAGCTGAGCTCAGGATGGGCTTTCTCTCAGTCTGGACAGATGCTTTTTTCATTAAAAATAATAAAAAAATAAAACCATAAATCAAAATTCATCATTATTTTCAGTCTTTTCCCAAATGGGCAAATAATCTGAAAGTTGCCCACAAAAGTTGCCACAGAAGTCGCATCCCCCCTATTAAGAATATAACCACAAATAATATCCCTCAGTCTGTCATTTATTGCTAGTACTTAAATCTACCTGCGCAATAAATTTTAATTGAGTGTTATAAACTTGTTCAATTACTGCCTTTAGCATTTGTATACAGATGTGCATTGATGGTCCCATATTGCAACTAGGAGAAATTCCAATTCACACTTAAACTACCCATCCTTTCACAAAAATGTGGATGATGCGACAATATGCATAATAAAACCTATGTGTTGCCACATTTATTTTGACCAATGGCTGACCTGTTACAGCGATAATCAAATTTTTCAGAAGGAAAGCACATATCTCCTCTTGGACCACAATGGAAAACCTTAATGAGGAAGTTTCTCTGCGTTCCTTCCCTCAGTTGCTATTTAAACTATGCCCCAATGTAGGAGGGTTGGTGCTGGTTCTTTTCTAAGAATAGCATCCCACCCATTTTACTGCAGATGTTTCCATTCACTGTACAAATGTTCAATGAATTTTTCAATCCCACCAGATTCCTGGCCTCAGCCATGTCAAGAGACAAAGAACTCCACAGGTTTTTTGTAAACTGTACAAAACCCCCTTCTTTTTAACCATTTTCAATGTACTGCAAATCACGTTCTCTGCTCCTTTTATTATTTACTTCTATGTTCTCTCATCTGAACAATCTCTTTCAAGAAATTATTCTTCTGAGAACTTTTCAGGCATCTAATTATGCCTGTTGTCCATTTCCCAGCTGTTTCTATTTATTCTACATCCTACTTGCGTAGGAGTGACCAATAGTCATGGGACACTGATATAATATCTTTATATTTTCAATATCATGTTCCATACTAGTTGGGTTTTTTCCTACCACTTCACTGGTGTTTTTCTTAGCCACTGCTGTAGACTGAACAGTGATACCATTGAACTGTTCAGTTACAGACCTCCTCTTTTTTTTCCCTCTTCAGTGATAATTTAGATAGATATGGGCTGTCCAAATACTCTTTTGAAGAGTCCCTTGGAGTTGTCAGCCAGGAATTTCCACCCTGCCCCTTAGGTTTCCCTTTGACTGAGTAGGGTTCCATTAAAACCATTCAGCCACCTCCAGGCTTAGCCCAAATCAGCTTTTCCTGCCTTAATTTTCATGTTTCCAACTTAATGGTAAATACATTTAAGCGACTACAAAACCCTTGACACAGCACTGATTTTTTTCCATGTTAAAAATGGACCATTTACTTCCCATCTCGGGGTGTGGGTATGGGGTGGGGGGCTTTTTACTCCCATCTAATCCATGGCAGTGCTTTACCAGTCAGCCCTTGGGTTCTTGGCTTCCTTAGTAGCCCCTTTTTAGGGACTTTGTCCGAAGACTTTCTGCATGTCTATATAAATTATGTCAACCAGTTCTCCTTTATTCACCAGTTTGTTGACCTGTTCCCAAGTGTCTGTTATAGAGACATGAGTTTCCTTTGCTTTGGTCCAACTGTATCATATCAAGTAGCTGTTGCCGAATTCTATTTTAAATAATCTCTTCATTCAGCCTGCCCAGCGCTTAATTAAGCCTTGCTGATTGGCAATATGCAGGATGAACATTTCCAAAGAGGCAGCCTTTGCAGGCTTCCTATAGAGCAGCTGATTTGAGCAGGATTATCACTTTTTTTTTTCTTTCTTTTTTTTTTTTCAATAGCTCAGTCACATCTTTCACCACTCACAGGTATGCATTTTTTTGGTTCTTGTGTTTCCTAGCTCTTTTACTGTTTGTAGCGTGGCAGCAGATAGGAGCCATAACCCAGGTGTTGAACACCGCACAAGAGCAAACTAAAAGATGCCAGCCATCTCAACCCTTCATCCTTGTATCTCAGGGCTTCCTTCCCTATTGCTGCATTGCGCCTTCCCCACTGTCATAAGAGTTAATGGGTAGCTGTGGCTTTTATTTGTCTGCAATATTGTTATTTTCCTTAAGTGTTCTTCTAAACTTCCTCAAGTGTAACAAGTATTTCCTTCACAGTCCCCCTGTTGCCAGCAAATCGATCAATTCTCTGCAAGTTGTCTGCGTCTTTATGTGTTCCTCAAATTCCCCATTAGCCTGCCTAATTTCCATCTTGTATTTTAGCCAGTATTGTTTATATCCTATTCTGCTAACGTCACTAGGACTGTTTTTCAATTTTCTGGCGATATTTGTACCATGAAAAGTCTGATGGGATTATTATCCCTCTTTAAAGTGCTGCTGAAGTATAAGGGATGAATGGCTGACAGTATTAACACTACATTCAAATTGTCTGGCACAACCCAGTACAGAGAGATGTTGGAGAAGTGCAAAATAACAGTAAAAATTTGTGGATTATTCATTAGATCAGTCTTCCCCCTTATCACATAACCTGTAGGAGTCAGATTTCTGCCATCTTGGAGACAGAATAACAGCAGTAACCTTAGGGTTAAAGCTTTCTTCAGCTCCACACAGCACCATGATAAGGCTTCGGCATATCCTTGTATCATTTTATGCAAGCCAGACAAGGTGATTTATAAGTTATTCTCCCTGAGCTTCAATTAATTTCACTTAGGACATTTTCACAGTTGTACAATAAATGTTTAAATTAAGACATTTCCCTGCTCCCCACCCTGCCATGGAATGGAACTGAATATTAACTGGTTATTGGGTGCCATTCATGGCCTGTGCAATTACAGATAAGAACATCGATCTGGCAGGAAAACAAATTGACTCTTAAAAGAGGGTGGTTTGGATCTGACAGGTTAAGATGATTAGGCATCTCTCTAATGGATTCTGTATATTACTCCTGGATACAGGCAGGAAGCAGACCATCCACCCCACTCCCGGGTACCAGACAATTACCTGCCCTCCTGCAGGAAACCCAGCTTGCAAATTACCTGCTGGGTTTCAGACCAGTTGTTTGCTGCCTAAATCAACCCTTTTGGTTATCCTGTTGTAATAGAAGTTTATGGTATTCTGTAGATAAAGCAAAATTTTAAGGGAAATCCAAAGCAAGCGACACTGATGTAAAGTCACAGACATTGTCATCTGGTTGGACTCTCAAGAAAAGAGAGGACTTTGCAAGAATTTTCATTCACATGGACAAACAGGCAGGTCTGACAGGGGTCTGGAGGATCTGTCACTACCTTAGAATTTACAGAAGGACGTCCCTGCAGTTGTGTGAGAGAGAAATCAGAAATATTACTCTTCCTCTATCTCTTCCTTGGCCTGCAGCAAATCATGTAGCCTTTCTTTGTCCCATTTCTCTTCAGGAAGTGATAAGTCACAGCAGAGACAGGTATTTACTAGGAAAGATAGACATTGTCAAGAAAATCAGAGTTTCATGAGAACTGCTAGCTTGCAAAAATCCAAGTGTTTTCCAGGGAGGGTGTTTTTTTTCTGGAAACATGACATAGCCCAGGGAACCCTCTCTGAGTTCCAAGTATGACCCTGGAGAGCTGCTATAATCACCGATTGTAGAAACCCATCAGTAAATCTGACCCAGCAGACTGCCTTAGATGTGGAACCTCTAGCTTTTCAGATCAGTAAACCAGGAAGCTGACCTTGGCGTTAATTCCAAATAAGGGAGGACATTAGACTCTGGGATTTTTATTCCCTAATAAAGTATGAAATCACTAAAATCATAAAATATTCTGGGGATCTAAATTACTATCCTCCTCTCAGATCACAATGAATAATCAATTGTGTCTGTCTATATAATCTAGAAAAGTGAGACTTTGCAGCTTTAAAAAAAACCCAGAAACTTTTACCTTGTCTTTAGAAGAAACTCTGTAATGTACAACCTCAAGCATGGTCACCATCAGCTGTACCTTTAGCAGCCATACCAAGGCATTGTTCTATTTACTCAGCTGTATTTGGCTCTAACCAGACTAACTTGTACCCACAATGAGTTCCCACTGGCCAAAGATGTGACCACAACAAAGATTGGTCTGAAAATCACCCGTCTATAGTTCTGCACAACTCCTAGGTAGGACAATCAATTCGATGCATTTCTTGTCTTCAGAAAGGTCACTAGTCATATTATTATTAATGCGCTACAAATACAGGCTGCAGATTTCCTTGGCAGCCTGGTCTAGTTTTTCATTTCCCCACAAAGCAGAGGTGTTTTCTCACTGGTAAATATTCTCTCATGAAGGTATAACCCTTTTACTGGAAAGCCTTGAGAAATTAAATTACCTTAGACACCTTAGTAACATTATTCCCAAGACCCAAGAATGGTGTTTATACCATACAGATATCTTAGTGGCAGTTTTCCCGATAGTACGAAGGGTCCCTCTTCAACCTGGACAGAATTATACACACAGATGGCTTTCTATCAAGGATAAATTTGGCCCAGACTGGCAATTATATCATACGGAGAATTGAGTTTCTTGATCATGGCACTAGGCTTTAATTTGATAACTTAATCTTATACAGGAAGATATCCTGTTCCCTACTAAGTGACATTATCACTGCTTTGCTTTCTCCCTGCCCACCCACCCACCCCTCTCTCCAGTCTCCATTGGATTAGCAATACAGTCAGCAAAAATGTTGCTATTTTGATTTTGATGATAGTCATAATGAAGCGTGACTCGTCAGAGGGGAGCATGAATTCCCATGACACCAGATATTCAGCAATCTCACTTTAACACATCAGGAATCAAACCCCTCATGGGGAGAAACACCATGGAGAAAAGCAAACCAAATCAGAAATCAAATATCATCAAATTGTGACTTTCTATTGCTTGAAATTTATTTTCAAATTTCAAGCAATTCAAATAGTTTGAATTGAGTTTATAACCTTTTCATGTTCTTTGCAAGGTGGCTTGCTAGATTTCCTTCAAGTATTAGTCTCTCTTATAGACAAGGTTTGAATTTTTTTCCCCCTACGTTTATATCTTTTAAATGAGAAATGTCTTCTGATTGGGAAACAGTAAGAAAATGAAAAAGAATGAGGAAATATGAAAAGTAACAATTCTCTATCCCTTCTCTCATTTTTATGGCCAATCATTCAGAGCGTCAGAAAGCCTAATGAAGTTGCTAAGACAAAGAGGTTCTGATTTTTTCTCCAGATTCCTCCCCTGTGTTGTGGCCCATCTGTACCTACAATGAAAAGACATTTTCCACTCAGTTAATCCAGAGACTAAACCTTCCAAAACTCTCTACATGTTTTGTGTTAAGAATACATTGTGAGATCCCGTTATCGGTGCAGCTTGAGATACTGCAGTGACATAAAATCTTGCAGATAATACAAGCTGAGCTGTGTTCAGAAGGCACCTGATAAAACCAGCAGAAATTCAGAAAATCCACTTTTTTAACCAAATGACCTCCTTGTCCCTCCCAAAATCTATGTCTCGTTCTTGACTTTTTATGAGCAGTTTGGCTTTAGACTCGATCCAAAGACCCTGAAATCATTTAAAAGATTCCTATTGACCTCAACAAGCTTAACATCAATCCTGAAGACTACAAAGGAGCTGTTGCATCTTTAAAACACAAAGACAAAGATTTGTGCCAAAAAACGTTTCTCATTTCATAGGTACAGCTGCCCCTTGTCCCTTGATATTTCTGCGGTGCTCTGGAAACAGACTGCAGCATTTGACCGTAAATCCCTATCCTGTCCTCAGTGGTAAACTCATATTTAATCAGTATCTGATTCTGCTCTAGTAAAACCAGTGGCTGATTTGCCAAAGAGGTAAATGGGAGGAAGATCAAACCCTTAATGAACACCATTTATTAAGTCTTTCGACTCAGCAATGCGGCATGTGCCACTCTAAATAAATGGCTAGAGCAAAACATACAAAGTTGGTTTAGTGCAGAATAATCAAAAGGAAAGACAGATTATAAATTCTAGCAGTGAAAAGTGATCATGATAAAAACTGCAAAGGCACCTAAAAAGGGGTTGTGGCAATTTAAGCCAGATTCATTAAACCGAGTCCACAATATTACAACTTTGGGACTGTGCTGGGCTGGACTTTAACAGTGCAAATCACCCCATAGGGCTACATCAGCTGAGGGTCTCAGCTCTTCAGGGCAGAACGGGCAGAGAGTACAAACTATCCACCCGAGGACCCCGTGACATCCATCAGGAGCCTCTCTGATATGCATCGCAGAGCTTCCAGACAGCATTCGCAGAGCTTCAATGTTGCTGCTAGGAGCACAGTTATTCCTTCTTCAGATTAAGTTCAAATTGGGCCTGAGAGTTACCTAATTATTTTTTTTTTAATTGAGCTGGTCCATTTATATAAGGAGATTCAGTACTCATGAAAGCAGGGCTATTGATCAAAGCTGACCTATTTTCTTGGTCCACCCACCAATAATGTACCATGCAGCAGCAGCAACACAAACCTACACCACCCTGCTCCATCAATATCCCTCGTTTGCCCCAGCCATGACAAGATACACGTTCAGTGTTCGAGGCCTGTTCAGCCATCGATCTTATTAATAAAATTGTCAATGGGAATAGATGGGTAAATTATTATCAATTGCAGAGAGAGCTTTTGGAACACAGGCACACAACCTAGGTTGTGCTTCCAGGGCTGAAAGCAGCAACTCATCTTTCATAGGCCATAGAGCAGCCAGCTAGTGATAGCTCCCTTTGGCTGTGATTCTGCATATTCAAATGAAGAGTGCAGACCTCTGGGCTGCTCAACTCCCTAGTATTTGAGCATTTCAAATGAGTTAAAAAAAAAATAACAAAACCAAAAAAACAAACCTATTCCAAATATCCTGATGAAGAAAAAGACCATTAACTTCTTTTAACAGAATCGGGCTCAAGCACACAAAGAGGCTCAACAATTACACAGAAAAGCCAAGGTCAGATTTCAGATCGTCTAAAACATAAGCTAGAGATTTAATGTTTTGCTCTTCATTCCATCCAAAGCCCTTTTTGTGAAGGGAAACATTGGGGAGGAAAAACAAGGCTGTTCAGTGGAAAAGCTGCACAGCTTCACAGCCCTGTTCCAGGCCCCATGGTCATCCAAGCCTTCTTTAATATATTTCTTTATTGAAAGCCAGTATCCGTATTCTGAGGAATTGAAGTCAACATTCTGTGTGACACTCTTTCTTCCGAAATAATATTGCAGAAATTCAGTATTTATCAGACGAGATTAATTGAATCCCAACAGTACTGTACATCAAATGAAGGAACAGGGCCCCTATTTATCTCTTAAAGTTCTGAAAATGAAAAACATCTAATCACTAGTTCCCTTTGATGAATGCCTCATTGTTCGCCTCTACGGAGCGGCATTTCATACGGCACTGGCAATACAGTGTTGCTGGGGAGGTGGGGGGGGGTAGTTGCAAGATTGCTTTGAGAATTTAAGTATAATTACATTTATGTCCAACCAGAAAGTGTAAGTTTCCGTGCTACAGTATTTGGTTTTGTTTTTTTTTTTCCCCTTCCCTCCCAGTGAAAAAAAAAAATGTTTCTAAGGCGGAGCAAGCGGAAACTAATACAATTAAATACTTTGCTTTGCCTGCCAAGGACATTTGACTGCTACTGTGCTACATCAGGTATGTAATGAAAGGCAAATGACAACGAATCTTAATGTGGTGGGGAGCTTGGGTAACTGTAGTTTTATGTCAGGGATAGCTTGCTGGAGAAAAGCTGCATTGTATCTAGGATTAGCAGAACTGCAGGATTTCATTAATGACCGAACAGCTTTTTAGCAAAACAAAGATAGTTAGGGAGTAAAAAGAGAACATGACTAGAATGTGTACCACTAATTGGAAATGTATATTATCTTCACTTTGTTAGGGAGGAGGCACCAGGGTGCTCTATATTGTCATCCGGAGAATGTCAATTTGTACAAAAGGTTTTCCCAGATTGGGATGCTGGACTAAGAGGCAGCAACAGTTGGAAATGACCGGGTTTAAAGCAGACACATTTAACAGGAAACATGCTGGAGTCAGATGGGAAATGGGTTCCCATCCTGCCAGCGCTGGAGATTGCAGATCTCCACCTCCTCGCCCTCCTGAACCAAGAAGAAAGAGACAACCTCAGCAGGTTTCACGCACAGATTGGATTTCTGGCCTTTTAGAAAACCATTCCTCTCTTTTCAAACTATAAATTACATTTTGCAAAATGGAGTGGCCTTTCAGACCAGAAAAGTAGACTTCCTCTTGGACAGCTAAACTTTTTTCAGGCTCGTCAGCAACACTTTCCCACAGGCAGCTTTACTTCCAGTAAGTCATCGTGTTCATTTGCAAAACAAACTTCACTGGAAAACTACAGCTCTCATTCTACATGTACGGTACCTTGCAAAGTCTATTAAAACCAGCAGGGATTTCTGCACTGCTCATTCCGTACGGAGCTTTGTACCGGCCTACATTTCTCAGTCTTTAATTCAGTCTGCTGCCACTGAATGCTGAGATTTTTCTTTTCCTCCTCCCCCCAAACCTACAGAAAATACAAGATGTCTATGGTCATATCCAGCAACTGTTTCCAGTGAGAAAAAGAAAAAGGGAAGAATAACAAAACCTTCTTTTTTGTTTGTTTGCAAAACCTGAAGTTATTAATGGGACAGATTCTCCTTGTACACTAAGCTCCCTTTGCAGGGATTGGGGTTGTGAAATTTACACCCACTCAAAAGCATTTCTACATGGTCAAAGTGGTGTAAAATAGCTCAAGTCAAATGACAATTAAGCTTATTACTTGAGACAGCTTTTTTTTTTTTAAACTGCTTGCCCTTGACCACTAGGCATAAGTGACGGGGGAAGGGAAAGGGAAAGGAGGGGGGGAGAAGAGAGACTCCTTAAGACGATTTTGAAACAGTCCAGTACTTTCCTGATCACTTTGCAAAGTTGAAATATGATTACAACCTTTTTGCATACAGAAAGAACCCATTTAAATGAAAAATTAGCTGCCTTAACAGGTCAAGCACATAGTTACATTAATGTTGTGTAGAACAATAAATCAACTTCGATCTCCAATTGAAAAAATGCTAATTTAGCTCAGTGATTCACTGATTGTACTTCCCGTGCGCCCCAGCGATAGAAATCTTTTCTTTTTATTTAATGCGAGACAGTGATTTGACGGCCCTCCTAATGGTGCTTGCAGACTATCAGCATTTCAGTGGAATTCTGATCATGGTTTTAATATTCCATGCAGCTTTGCCCCCTCTGATTTCATGCTGAAACATTAACAAGAGCTGACACTGGAGATTAGAAGCAGACAGCTGGAATGCCAGGTCTTTGTTGCAGCATGGACATGAGCCAACATCGTTCAACCGCAGCCAAGAGGGACCTGGGAAAGTCTTCTTAAGAAGGGGAGGTAGAAAGGGGGAGACAAGGTAGTTTACTGAAGGGCATATACAAGTAGATAATTGCAGACTCCTTTCATCTCTTAAAGCCAAATTCTAATCAATCCTAGTTTATTAAGGGGAAAGAAGGTCATTAAAGGTAAATTTTGCACAGGGAAAAAAAAATAAAAAATTCACCATTTAAACTCGGCAAGCATAAAAGTTTGCATAGAAAGCAACTGCATGTCCACAGCCACCTCTAATTTGTCTGCCTAACAATCGTGATTATTTGCAGTGCTTCTATTTGAAAATGCAGTGCTGGTCTCCTTTAAAAAAAAAGATTTAATCCACTTAGTTCCAGGTGAATAAATTGAGAAAACTGGATTTATGTGCTGGTGCAGTGTGTGAACTGTAAATTCCCAGGCAAAAAGGAGGAGGTAGTATAACATAACATTCTCCTGTCTAATAAATTGTTTCCTGAGAACAGAAACCTAATAAAGATACATAATTTCATCCAAACCATGAAGCAACTCTTAGTCTTCACACATTCTTCAGAGAGAAACTTGGGGAGAAGACAAGGGATGCTCTTATGGCAAAGCTATTTTGTGCTTACTGGGGGGGGAAGGTGTCTTTTAAATAAGAACTTCAGAAGTATAAAAGTGTTAAAGCACAAACAGTGCAGATACTCAGACAAACCCTGGCTGTGACAAATTCAAAGTAATAAACCAAGAAAGAAATTTCAAATGAAGGCAGGACTGGGGAAGGCTTCTCGGGTAGAAGCTTATCACTGAAAATTATATACCTGGAAAAGTGCAGTAGTCCAAGGAGCAGGAGCAAGTGGTTTATCCCGTCTTGACCAAGCACGTAACCTTGGGCAAGTCACTTAATTTCTGCATCTCCCCTTCGAGCTGTCTCCTCTCTTGCGTGTATGAACTTTCTCATGTCTACAGTGAGCCTTGATGGCTTGGCTTCTCCCAGCTCAAGCACACAATAATACTGATTATTTCCCAAAACAACCTTCACTCTCCCTCACTACAGTTATCAGTTGTTACAAAACTGAGTCGGCTCGCCTGCTGTCCTCAGTGCTACCCAAACACACGGGAGCTGTCAGTCTAAAAAGCAAGGACAGATGCAGGAGGGTGAGATGCAGATGAAGAACCCGGTCCCAGTCCTGCAGGAGCTCCTGCCTGAGGGCAAACGCATCCAGGCACTCCACTCCAGTGACTTTGTGCTCAGGGAGAGGGGTTCACCAGCACGGGCATCCTTACAGAGCAGGGACTGGGGTGATTAATGCGATGGCTGGCCTTTTATTTACTTATTTAATAATTCCCATCTGCCCCTCTCACCAGCCATTCCTAGTTCCTTTTCAATCTTAAAGAGATGCAGAATAACAAAAAAAGAGGAAATATTTGCACTAATAATCAAAAGGTGATCTGCAGGTTCAAAATATTAGTAGAGAGTGTGTGAATGGAAGGCATTCCCTTTAATATGTTTCCCTTATACATTTCTTTCCACCAAAGGCATAAAACTACTTCCTGATAATGATTTACAATTACCTTCTGCCTCCTTTGATTTCTGTACAAGCCTGGAACAACTCTCCCAGCTCTGTAGAGTCCACCCAGGTTTACAAATCCCATTGTTAATTATTAATCCTCAGAGCAGCACCTATTGGGTCAGTAAAACAGGCCTAATGGGGTCTGTGGAGCAGATGGGTAAACTGAGGCACAGAGAGGAGTAAGGGTAGTCTTACCAGCAAGGACACAGCTGGTGACCATCTCGTGAAGGTGATGCAGAAGGTCCAGGGTCAATCTGAGAAGACCAGATCTGGAAGTCTACAGATCAGGAACAGCAAAGCACAGGTGAATTGGGGGGGCCCACATCTGAGCTTAAAGATTGCTGTGGGGATGATGGGCAGCAGGCTGCGTGGGTGGAGGGCACAGGTGAGGCTGGGCAAGGCCACTAACCCCTGCTTGGTGCTCTCAGGTCCCTGACCAATTGCAGAGGCAGTTTATTGCCCTACTGATGCATTTCTTCCTCTGGCTGGTCACCCTCACATTAAAAAAAAATAAAAAAATAAAAAAATAAAAAATTGAAAATGTTCACTTCATGAATTTGCCTTGCTTGGTAACAAGCTTTTATGTTTATCTCTAGTAGATTAAATGGCCTTTTGGTATCTAGCATTTTCTTCTCATGAACATACCAGTGGAGTGCCAGCATCGAGTAATCAAGTCATCTCTCTGTATTCTTTTTCCTAAACAGACAGCTCCTTCAGTCTGTCGCTGAAAGACACTTCCTTCACCCCTCAAACTACTTCTGCGGCTCTTTATAAAAACAATGTTCATATCAGAATTATATACAGCACCAATTCCAGTAATGACTTTGTGTAAGGGTGGAAATACCCTTCCTCTGGCTACGTCCTGCCTTCACATCTGCCTCCTTAGAGAGTCCTCTAAGAGGAGACCTTTTGCCATAAACCTCATGTGACAGCCTGCACTGAAGCAGCATCCAGTCTGACCAACCTCCCCAAGCTCCCTTCCCGAATTCCCTACCCCTTTGGAAGGCCTGCTTTGCCCTCCTGTGCGAAGTCAGTGTTGCGCTGACTTCTGTGGGCTGTGGATGAAGGCCATGGTCACTGACGAGGGACAGGGACAAACTAGAAATCTGTCAGCAAAAACACATTAGTGACATTTCTATGCCACTAGATCTGATCAACGCCTACAAATACTTAAAGGGACGGTGGCAAGAGGACAGGGCTGGTCTTTTCTCAGTGGTGCCCAGGGACAGGACAAGAGGAAATGGGCACAAACTTGAATATAAGAAGTTCCACCTCAACACGAGGGTGAACTTTACTGTGAGGGTGGCAGAGCCCTGGAACATGCTGCCCAGACTGGTGGTGGAGTCTCCCTCTCTGGACACATTCGAAACCCACCTGGATACGTTCCTGTGCAACCTGCTGTGGGTTGGACTAGATGATCTCCAGAGGTCCCTTCCCATCCCATATGATTCTATGATTCTAAATGCCTGTTTAATACTGATACAAATAGTTCCTACATCTCTAGACCTTGTTCTGGTCCGGTTCTGGCAAAGAAGCCCCATTTCTTGTTTTCCTGTGGGATCCTTCTCCACCTTTCTGCTTGATCTGACTCCCCCGGCATTATCCTTTCCACAGCCACACAATGCACCTTGTGATGTCCGGGCCCCTGTTTTGGGAAACGTTTTGCTATGTAAATGCAAAACATTGTCATTGTGTAGTGCCTCCTGTTGTATCTGCTTTCCTTCTGTTAATTGATTCGTTGTTGTCTAGACTCATTACAAGGAGTGCCAAGGCTCAGCATCATTTACTTAGTAGCTAACTCAATCTGTGAACCAAACAGTAGGGCTCCAGATTGGATAAGGAACATGTTCTTGCAGATCTAAATGGCCTGGGAAGAGGAAAGTAAAGCCAAACTAGGTAATGAAGGGAAATGGAATGGCCATCATTGAATCCACGAATACCATTGACCTTTCTCAGATTTACATCATTATCTAAAGTTCACCAGAGACCTTCCATGCTTGTTATCATTATTCATCATTAGAAGTCACTCTAGAAACATTAACAAGCTTCTGAAATGCTTGGCTAATTGCTTTAATAAGGCAATATCAATACTAAGAGATAGTTCCCATGATTAGATACAAGGCGGGGACCCTGGAGGCTGTGTCTTCTTGGGTTTTACATGCTGTGTTGGGGGCCTACGGGAGAAGAGAAAAAGACCTGACTTTCAGAGCAAAGCTCCCAAACTGGACATAAAATGCTCTGATGTTGCAGACTGCAGCTATGTTTTAAATAATGTTTTATTTAAACATTATATTTAAAATATGTTTTAAATAACTGGGTCTACACCATTCAAGTCAATAGAATATACGAACATTTTCTGGAAGATGACTGCATGGCCCTTCATCCAGAAACACTTTGGCACATGTAGGCAGTCCAAATGGGGAATGGTGAGGCTGGTAAACTTCCAAAGCAAACTGTTTCTTGTACAATTTTACAGAACAGATAAAACACATACATATATTTCTCTGGGCTTGATCCTCAGCCAGCACAAACCAGCGCAGCTCAGTTCTACCCTAGCAGAACATCTCCAATTCATACCGGGTAGGCATCCAGCCCACGATGAGCCTGAGCACTAACCATTTCTTTTCAAGATAAAGTACCTCATCGGAGAACAAAGGTGGACCACATGTGCAAACACATACTTGTCAACGCAGGCACATCAAACTGCTGTCACCCCTCCAATCATTTCACAGTGGTGCCCCGAGCCCAGGAGTGAGCTAAAACACAGACCTCGAACTGCATCATTCCCCATCATCAGTGCTGGAAACCAGCAGACAAGCCAGGGGAAGCGGCCTCCTGTATTCTGCTGCTACCACGCTGGGTTGCATGTGGGAACATATTGTGCTTCCCATGAGCTGTCAGTCCAGCTCCTTTCACCTGTACTGAGTTTAGACATAAATTGTTTTATAACAAATATTTCTTTCCATGTGCTCCACCTCCACTCTCCTTGGTACGTGTCCCTAATTTCCATTAATGCTCACTGGGAGCTTCCAGGGGAAGGCACGGCCCTTCAGAAAATGCTGTCACCATGAGAACAAGCCACTTCTGTGCTACCTGTTACTTATTCTGTCTCCAAAACAGAAGGATGAAACAGGTCCCAGGAAGCAGTGTACCGACATTATTTGTCTGCAAACTCCTCATCAGCTCTCATCTGCTGATTTGCTTTCAATGCGCAAACTTAGAATCATTTTAAATGGGGGGAAAAGGGAAAAATATACATACAACAAACATCAATACATATTTAATGAGGTTCGATAGTTCTAAATTTGCCCAGATCGATCTCAGCAGAGAAAGACTAACCATCCAAACTCACAGTAACTTGAGGAAGATTGCAGGGGGATGCACAAGCAACAGTTTGTGTGGGAGCTAGGAAAGGCTCGGGCCTCAGACTGCTCCTGGCTCTGCTGTGAACTTTGGGAACAGTGAACAAAAGCAAAGAATCTAAATCTAAAATGAGGTTTTTGCAAAAGCGTTCCATTTGACATTGCAGTTGCTTCTCACTTAGAAGCTTTATTTTCCATGGTGAAAATAAGAGCAGAAGTGAACCAGTGCACATGGGAGAGGGATGGAGAAGAGGCAGGGCCCTCACATTCTACTTCTCTGCACGTCACATTATTAACTTTAATGGCGTGATTCTATCTTTTGTGAAGGATAAAAAAAGCAGAATCAGGCCATTAGAGAGCAGAACAGATAGAGCAACTCATGCTGTTTAACGGCGGCAACAAGTCAGCTTCATTACAGGGACAAAACCACCTTATTTCAGGAAATGAAGAGTTCTAAAAGCTCTTTACATTTTACTGTTTACATTTACATTTACTGTTCTCTACTCTCCTTTGGGGACTGGTACTCAAATGAGATACTTCTTTGAGAAGTATCAAAGATGATGAGATACCTCCAGGACAGACTCTGGTACTTCTAGAAAGTACTAGAAGAAGGTGACAGGCAGAACATCAGCTTTGCTTGGTAGCTCCTCGCTACGAATCCTTCCCACCAGCATCGACAGGCTCCTGCAGGACAGGGTTGTGTCTGAGGGTCTGCCTGGCAGAAATACACTTCTCCACTCTCCATGGGACAAAACCTTCAGCTTTTTCAGCAACAGTGACAACTTCGGCAATTAGTTCCGTGCTTTCGGAGACACAAATCTGCAGCACATATAAAATGGGAACAATAGGGCCCTCCCAAAATAGACTGGATTTCATAACAAACTAAATACTGAACTATTGTCAAAGAGGACTATTGTATAGGGCCACGGCAGAACATTTGGCTCCAATACTCTGTAGTGAGGGCCATGCCTATTGCATTATAAAAAATGCTACGGCATCAGTTTTCACTTTGCGATGGTGTTTACTCGGCAGATAATAGCAGATAATTCCTCCAGCCGTTCTGACAGCTTCAGCTGACCAACATACCCAAGTTCAGGTTTCTATACTAATGAAGAGAGGATTTTTTTTCCTGTTTGTTTTCATTTGTCAAATCTCCGTTAGCAACTTTCAGGGAAAAAGAAGCTGTAAATAAGATCATGACCTGAGGGGCGGTATTAATATTGTTGAACTTAAAAATAAGTGGAAAATAAGATGGATTTAAAAACTGAAATAAAGAAGATAAAGTCTTATTTTTTGCTTTTGGCAGGGCATCCTCAATTAATAGATTCTTTCCAGGTTCTACAACTTGCACTAGTGTTCTTGAGATCAAGTGGTCATAAGCCAAATAATCAGCAATTCGCTCCTAGACAACCTATCTGCTTTGCATTCAGCCTGGCAGTAAGTATGTCAAAGGTAGACTTGGAGGAAGAGCATCACTTTTAAGGGCAGCCTGCTGAAATGAGATGAGCTCTGAGGATAAGGTGTTGCTGAAAGTGATTATACAGAAAACCGATGGCTTCCACTGCCAAAATACAGAAGCCTGGAACCATGTCCAAAACCAGTTGAAGTCCACCAAAAGATTCAGCAATGACTAGTTTTAGTGACTTTGGGATTAAACCCTACATTTACAAACTACCAGAAGCAAAAGAATATAATTTTACCTCCCCAAAAATCCTAAACCTTCCTTGCAACAATTTAACAAAACAACAAAAAAAGCCTCCAAGAGCTTTTTGTTTCTGGACCATCCCGGTCCATGAAGTGAATTGTTCTGCTGCTGATCTTGTTTGTGCAGCTACATTCCGGAAGTGAAATAGTTACTAAACTATTTAAACTATTGTGTGTGTGGAGGATCAAACCAGCATTTTTGTTCATCAATTCAGATTAAAAATTTAATTTCATGGTACAATGAACCCATACAGAGTTATATCTATTAAGGTCACCTATTTCTTGTACTTCAGCTTACTTTAGGTATTGATGACTGCAAAACTCTTTAGAAGATAAGAATCACAGCTTCAGACTTCTCAGCTCTCACAGTTTTAATGTTAGACACAACTTCCCTGACTCTCAAATACCTTGGACTTTATGTTTGCAAGTGAGGGGGGAAAAAATGAAACTCACTCTCTTTCTCTCTCAGTTGCTGCCTGGAATTTTTAAATAACGGAGATCTGGCTTTAATTGAGGCTTTCATTGTTTGAAAAGGAGCTACAAGTATTTCTAAACTAAAATATTTGCATAGTTTCTTGCTCACTCTGCTAAATCCTGAGAGGTGCTGGACGTCTCACTGAACTGTCCCTTCTAGTGAACACAATTACTATCCTGTTGCTGTAATAGAAAAGATTTGAAGAAAGGTCTTCTGAATACATATTTAACATCTAAATGTTTTCCTTGCTGTCTTTGGGCCAAGTCCTTATTTGATTGTTACTCAAACAAAACTCCCATTCATGTCAAAGCAAGCCAGCCTTTCATTAACTCAGGAATTTAGCAAATTTGTGGTTAGTGCATCCAGAAATGGGTAGCATTTAATTGATCAAATAAAATAATTTTTAAAAGGGATTTTCACCACTGAAACAAAGATATGTGGCCATTTGGAAACACTTCAGAATAAACTCACTAGTTTAGCCAATCTATTTTTTTTTCTTTCTTTCTTTTTTTTTAAAAAAAAATCTCTGGCTCTTGAGTGCTTATTCCTGGGCACTGTCAAACACATTGCCTAGGAGGAGCGATGTTGTCCCAGCAATCTGTGACTCGGGAGGCAATTTCTGATACAACCACCTCAGACTCACAGAGGGCCTTGAAGAACACGGCCTTGTAATGTCCCAATAGCGAGATGGGATCAAGCACAGGACAGTGTGTTTTTGGAGGCGGATATTACTATCATCTTTGCTCTGCATCATAAAGAGTATAAAGTATCCTACATTTGTCTGTAACTCCTGATTTCATTTTGGATTTAGTTTCAGGCATCCCCAAACAGGAGCTCTTCCTGCTCGAGCACAATTGGCTCGATGAATCAATGCTGTCTTAGTCTCCTCCTCGTTATCCTCTAGGTGTGAACAAATACTCAGTTTGATTTTTTTTCCCAATAATTTTCCATGGTCTGGCACTGACATAACTAGTCTGGGATTCTCCACTTCCTAAACTTCACACCTACCCTTCATAACTTTTTTTGGAGCTAAGCATCACGCATGTCCTTTCATAGCTGTCTCTCCCCCCATCCTCCACATACCCTCAGAGATAGCTTTTAACTGTACCGAGATAACACCAAGCAGCCTGTAATTATTAGAGGATGAAGTTCATCAGGCCAATTGCATTTCTGACAACAGACTTCCCAACACCACCCAAAAACAAACAAAAAGAGGCACTAGGTTCTAATTTTTCACCATCATGCAATACCATCACTCTTTCTTCACTGCTCAAGAGATCAACTTCTCCCTTGCTCCTAATGAGTTTTAGTCAAATGCTGAGTCGTGTTTAACTGCAAACAGTTCCTCAGAATTAAGGAAAACTAAAAGGATTACATGAGCAGACAGTCAAAAGTACCTAGGTTGCTTAGCAGCAACTGGAGCAGAGAAAGCAAGCAAGGGACAGAACAGGACCATTCCAACCAGGGTTACTTCCAGTTACCAGGGTCTGAATCACTCAAACTTTTATCTATTTATCTCAGCATCACACCATGGAACTTGTTGGGTACCTGCAGCAGAAAAGGAAAATGAGAATAACCTAATCTGAAGCCCACTTTGAACAATGACTCAAGTTTGCCAATTGGCAATAACAACCAATATAATTGGGAAAAAAGCTCGCTTTGTTGTAGCCTGTTATTTGAGGAAATGAATACATACATACTTGATTATCTAGAAAATGTTTAACTTCTACTGCAAGGCAAACAAGAGGTAGTGTTTTACACTGACACAGATGAAATTTAAAACATACCCTCTTTCTGACATGCTGTGCTAGAGTCATATGTGTCTATGTGTGCATCTATGTATGTGTCTTGTACGCCTTAGTTATGGCAGAAGAGAAAATATGAAGCAGACCTCAGCAAGGTTTCGGAGCTGCTGGACCTGCGTTTTCTCTTGTAAATCAGGAATGACTCCACTGAAATTATGTTCTCAGACCTAGCAGCGTTAATCTCCATCTCTAGTTGCTGTCATTCCACTCTGTCTGGGATTCCATACTCCAAAGCAGGGCAAATCTTCGACTCTGCCCGCCTACCTACGCACTTCCCTCCCTCTACATATGCCAGGGACCCGTCCTGCGACCAGACATACCAGCAAACTTGATTCTGCGGTTGATTCAGTGCAGAAACATATGCTCGTTTCGTATCTAATCTGTGACAGCATATGTGTCTTTTATCCACTGGCCTCGGGAGCTGGAGCCTGCTTGTGCCATGCGCGGCGCTATTAGGTATTTTGTTCGAGAATGTCTCTGAAAGAGCTCTCTTGTCTACAAACTGGGGAGATATTTTCACCACTGAACTGGAGCAATCTCCATACTCCTCTTCCTGACCAAAGGGGAATCTACAAAAGATAGTGTTTTCAAGCAGCTGGAATGACTCATGGCAAGGGGATGGAGCCATGTAGTCTCGGCACGGGCAGCTATTAATGGTCCTCCCCTGTAGTTGGCCCTGGATTCAGTAACACGATTATCCACGCTGCTATATATCAAAAGTTCATCCTGGGAATGGGTGACCCAAAGATGAGTTCATGCAGGGATGCCAAAGGGAATAAACGAAGCGCCCCCCCCCCCCCAAAAAAAAAAAAAAGGTAAAAAGGTACAAGCTGCCTGGGATTTGTATCAAGGACGAATTCGTCTGCCCGTGGGAGAAATGTTAATTTTCTTTTAAAACGTACTGCAGCCAGGTAAACTGAGAAGAAGGGCAACAACCAACAAAGAAAGGGGATTAGACACAAGTGTGAGGGCTTTTTGTAAGGAAGGTTGGAAAACAAAAGAAAGTGCAGAGCCAATTCCCATCCTTTTGGGAACATTCTCCTTGTTCCTCAAGAGCAGGACCAGGAAGAGCCAGGAGAGCTGACAGTGCCTTCATCTTCCCACACAGGACCAGCACCAGGCTGACCAAAGGAAACAGAGTGCTTTGTGGTCTGTTAAGCGTTAATAGGTAGTGGCAGTGGGAGGGGAAAACAGGACAAACTGGAATCTAATACTCTCTGGTGGTTTCAAGCTGCTCGAATGGCCTTGTAGGATGGATCGGATAATAGAAAAGAAAACATGGAACTAGGCCTGGTTTGTGCTGGATCTGGCTTGACCCTCTGTAGCCTAAACTCCAACTATCTCCAGAAAAGGTGAGGAATTAAAAATTGCTGCTAGTGTCCTCCGAGAGCACGGCTGGGGCTTCAGTGGCACTGTACAGAGGGGAAACAAGCAGTTCAGCAGTTCTTCCACTTCTCTTACAACTGTGACAAACCACTTCCTTTAAATAATTTTTGTTTTCCTTTTCTGGATAAATACCAACTCTTTGCTGTCAAATTGTCAAGGAATAGGTACTGATTTTTAATTATTTTTTTTTTCTGCTGTTCAGTCATTTAGAACCCTTTTATCCTAGTCTGGACAATGGGGATGGATTAAGAAAGCCTTGCTCAGTTGAGATTAATAACCTGCATACTCTGCTTTATTATGAGGAAAGAGCTCATCATAACCTAAACATTTTCTTACCTGGCTGTTACACAAACAGTTCTGTTTGTTGTAATTGCTTTCTTTTTTTTTCAAACAATGAAAACAGTCACAAAAAGTGCACCGCATATTCATTTTGGATGCTTTAAGGACTATATTTTGACTTCAGCTCTAGATAAATGGTGGTAGGGGCTACATTCAAATTGTTTATTTAGTTAGCTGTCCTACCTGCTCTTTTTAAATTCAGATTATTGCTCTGGAAGAGGGGGGGAAAAGTAGTAATAGTCACATAACATTTAAAAGAAGGTGTCAAGGCAAGGCCTCTGCTTCAGACACCCAGGCTGTTCTTCAGACATGAGCTCTGGCTCACTGCAAAAATACAGGTATTTCAGATTTACAAACTGGAACTGCTGTGAAGCCAAATTTTGTGGCTGTTTTTTCCCTGCTGGGTGAGCCAAGGTGAAGATCCACAGGTACAGCCCTTTGGAGGAGGGGGTGACATGGGATTCTCAGGAGATAAAGATACTATTGCTGCAGATTTCCCATGCAATATTAGCATCAGAGCTCCACTTTTCAGTTTTCCTTCTTCTCAAATGGGTCAGGGGGGAGCAGAGGCTACTCCCTCTGTGTCTCCCAGATAGTGTCCTTTAACTACACCCACCCCTCGCCCTCTCACTCATGGAACATTTCTGTGCTGATACTTCCCACAATCCGGGGGATGTTGCAGGATAAAGTGTAGTAATGCAAGAGGCTGGCAATCAAAGCCAGCAGAGAGCCCTGGAAACTCGCTTTGCAATTTGATCTGAGGGCTGTGTGCTAGAAGTGCAGTGCCCCTCCAATGTAAGGAGCACCTTGAAAAATAAGAACCAGTAAGTTTACCACTATCCATCCCAATTTTATTAAATAGAGGGGCTGTATAACACTGCCAGCAGTGATCAAGACACAAGCTGGCTTTTGCAGAGAAGTAAGTCAGCCTGGACTATGCCTTTGCCTGCTGTTCATCACCTGCATTGCTCTCAGCCCACGTGTCTAGGACCATGAAGGATTTTCAGCAGAGGTTAATTTAGCTCCCATCTCACAAAGTTCTCATTCCCCAAAGCTGCTGTGTTTTCCTTTGAGTTTTGAGCTCATAAGTTCTCTCTTGGTTTGGAATATAGGTAGGAAGGGCCAGTGGGGTTAAGGGAAACTATAGATTTAACCTGGATCCAATTGGAGCAGTTTGACATTTTGCCTTAGTAATAAATCTCCGCTGTATTGTGTCCTGAAGTCAGAGGAGAAATGGGAGAAAGAAACTGCAGCAGAAAAGAAATGAAACAAAGGACCTCCCTTTCCTCAGTGTACTCACAGACAGACATCACCATCCAGCTGAGACTGTAAAATATACGTATATGAAGCTACAGTCTTCTGTCATCACACGATGATGGTGCCAAACAGCAATTCATCCCACTACCCTCAAGCACCCCTATTAGGACAGGATAAATCATCTTCTGGAAGCGCTCATATCTCTCCGTGGAGCAGGCAGTTCACCTCTGAGTAGGTGGTTAACTGAGACTAGGTCCAGAGCTATTAGACAGAGAGACCTCTCTGAGATTTATCCTGCTCTGCCCAACACTATCGGGTTGACCACTGGCACCACCTCCTGAAGCTTTGCCCTCTTCAGGTAGACTCTGCAGCTTTCCATCTGCTAAATGTTTAGTGGATATTTGGTTACACAGAAAGAAAGAAGTGAACAGGCATCAATCTTCATAAATAAGGTGGCAGGAAGTGACATCTGCCCTCCTACTGCCTATGATGGGATATCTGTCTGTAGGGAAAGAGGCAAAAATATGAATATTTCAACCCTTGCTACCCTTGTGGAAAAAAGGCGCTGCAGGAAAAGGAAGATCAAGTTGCATTCAAATAGTGATTCAGGATGGAAATCCATACACAGTACTATAACAATAGTAAAAGGAATAAAACTGAATATTTGGGGTTGGCTAGTGATCTCCCAAAAAAACACCAGTCAATCTTTGTAGAAATTAGCCAAATGTGAAACTGCTGTGTGGTTCCAGCCAGAGGTGACCATCTAGAAATGTCCTGTCCCATCCATTAAGATTAAATTACTAAGCACACAGTAATTCCTACCCAAAGAAAAGGAAGGGAGAAAGGGAACTTCCTAAAACACCTAAGAGATCCTCATTCAAATATCTGAGACTTGGCTGTCTGGCAAGCAATGGCCATGTTTCATTATGGCACGGGATGGGTTAAGCACAAGCACTGGACATTGACCATGGAAATACCAAGTATTTGGCTGTTTTGTCACAAACTGTCCAGGCCTGAATCAAAACATTGTAAGCTGCCAGTCAAAGGAGAGATGTTTTTTCTTTTTTTTCCTTTTTTTTCTTAAGTGCTCAAGTGAGGAGCGAATGCCTGGAACCTGCTTCAAAAACATAGCTGCTGAGGGCAGCTGATTAGGGAGAGGACGTCACAGCCTCGGGGCACAATTAACACAGACCCTTCCACCTGCTCTCCTGAGCCTACTGTATGGATAATTAGCAAACCAGTACCTGAGCATCACAAGGTGCAGGCTGGCTTAGGAAGCCAAAAAAAAGGATCAAACGGGATAACTAAGGATCTGGCCTCAGACACCCTGCAGGCTGAGAAAAAAGGGCCAGATTCAAACCCGAGATGGCATTTGGCACCTAAACTAGGACATAAAGAGGTTCTGCTTTTAATATATGCCATTCCAGGGGCTAGAGATCTCTTTCAACCAGCAGGAGATCCACGTTCAGTCCTGGCCTTTGCATCGGTGTTTCCTGAGAATCGCTTCATCTCCTGTGATTTCAGGGAGAGAACTGGTGTAGAGGCTTCTGTAATCTGCAGGAAGATGGAAGGATACTGTGGCTCCATTGGGTCCGGGTACGTCGATAGTCCTGTTTTTCCCCTCCCTTCATGCAGGAACTGGGAAGATATTTGTATTTCTTGCTAGTGCTTGATCAGTCTGAGGCACAGGCGTGTGACCTTGCACACCTCTTCACAAAGGAGCTGTGCACAGAACATCTGAAGGACTAACCCATAAAGCAAACTGGAGCAATCAATACAGGGAAACGATGAAGGTCTGAGCGAGGCAAATGATGTTGACAGGACTAGGAGGGAGGGGTTATTTCTCAGGTAATGAAAAGAAATGCTAATCACAGCATCACAGGGGGTTGTAAGGGACCTCTGGAGATCATCTAGTCCCACCCCTTGCCAAAGCAGGTCTACCCAGAGCAGGTTCCAGAACCCAAGGCCACCTCCAATAGCAAAAACAGGACAGACCCAATGTCTGGCAAACAAGTCATGAATGAATCAGCATCTGCTGCCGAACCTTGTTCTCAGGCTTAAACCCTGCTCCGTCAGGTACATGAAGCAAACAGTCTGCAGGGTTTTTAGCTCCATGAACTTTACTGCAACTCCAAATCGTCCCTGTTACCCTCCCCTCAGAAGGAATGATGAGAGGAATATACCCTTCTTCTCTCAGACAACAAAATATCAAAGGTCAGAATTTTTAAGAGCCCACTCCCAAGCTGCCCTAAAGTGGCTAATGAAAGATCCCCAAGAGTTTCACCTTAACCTTGGCTTGTCCTGCATATTCTTTAATTGTAGGTAATTATTTTCTACCCTTTGGGTTACACTGAATCTTGCGAACGAAACCACTAAGAGAAGAGAGGACTGATTTCTAGCTTGATTAATGAAGGTAACCAAACCGATTTGTAATAACATGGAACTTCCTCCTATGTGTTACTTAGATTTTATTCTTCAATTATTTCCTGCTGTTGCTGTGAGGCATGTAAATTTGAACTAGTACATTTATCTAAGTCCTGTGATAAATTCTGGTGTCTTGACTTCAGTACAGTGATACCTTAGTGTCTCCTTGCAGCCAAGTAATTTGTATTGTTCTGAAGCAGAGGTAATAATAAGAAATATTAGATATTTGGACATTAATTTTTTAGAAGAAAACCAGTAATTTCTCACTGTTTCAAATCTTCAGTCCTGTAGATTCTGTTCAGAGAACAGAACAAAACACTGCTTTTACAAATCTCTCACATTTTCCCTTATCTCTTGTTGATATTATTTCACCAGTGGGAAAAGGGAGAATGGCTCACAATACCCTGTTTGCAATTTTTAACAAGCTTCCTCTTGAAAAATTCATTTTAATATCTTTTCTCATATTTTTTTAAAAGAAAAGAGTAAAAAAAACCTGAAGAGAGGTAAGATGTTTGAAGTGATTCTTTGAAACAAAGCCATGCTAAGAAGTTTCTAGCATTTTCCCCTGAACCTTGTCACTTCTGTCCTGTCAGACAGCCAGGCTGGAAATGCATTTTGTCTGAGGTACATGAATAATTGCAAAGACTACACGCACTTTTAAAATAACAGCTAACAAGTCTATGGCTTTCTGTGGGCAGGGAGGGAATAGGAGAAAGAATACAACTTTCTTTGAAGGTTAGAAAACACGTATCCAGTCCTCAAGTTCTGCCTGTGCATTATCTATCTGTGCATCCATCTGTTACATATACTGGATTATCCTGACCTTTTCGGCTGTTTCTGTATGCTGATTATCTAGCAGCTCCATTCCTCCCATGATTACAGCCTCCTCAACTTGTGGGAAAGGGCTGGGATAGCCAGTCAGTCAAACTGCAGAATAATGAAAAGGTCAGACCAGTATAGCATAGAGCCGTATTCCAGAAGCTGCATCAGGCATTACATTTTGGTACCTCGTTTTCATCAGAGAGACTGTAATGAGGTCAGAAATCAGCAACAAGGGCTGCCAGACTGAAGAAAGGACTGGTGTAGGAAACCAAAAATCCGAGATATGCTACAGTGCTGAAATCTTTCAGAGTTTCGATCACCTCAGGATGTGATTCCCATGTACTAAATTGAGAGGAAAAACCGAACACTTTCAACTAGGTGTGTTAGAAAATATGTTTTCCTTTGTTGGGGAAAGGACGAAAAATAGAGCTCAGGGCTGGCTTATCTAACTACAGCAAGCTTCAGGCTGACTTGTCCCAACAGGATAGGTTTTTTGCCACCAATGACAAAAATGCTACTGTAATACAAGCAACAAGTCGTTCCACAGTTGGGAAATAAGAAAGCATGTCCCCCATGCTCCTCTGCCAGCTATGTTCAGGCTAGTGGGGTATTCAACATTACACCTCTGCCTTTCTCACCTTCCGTGCCTCATTACAGCTGCCTTGTTCCCCACTGTGGCTTCCTCTTCTCCATCCTCTCACCCTTTGTTTGCAAAGCATCACTCTTCTGTGTCCTGCTTCCCTCCTCCTGAGTCTATCCAGCAATGGCACAGGCAGAGCTGGGACACCACCCCGACTGCTGCTTCCTCCCTGCAGCACTTGTGTAAATATCTGAGCGAATGCTCCTAATCTGCTTCAGTGCAAATTCAGCCAAAATGGCAGAAAAACAGCACTTAAAAAAAAAATATATATCACCAGCCATTGGGAGTTAATAAACAGCTCGGAAAACTGGTGTAGATAAAACCTGGCTCCACACCCACACAGCCCCCCACAGACATCACATCCTCAGAGAAGGAACCAACTATGGCTGGGCACTATGAGGGCTCTAAACTTGCTCTAATCCTGGATGCTGATCCTAAACATCATGTAGTAACGCACACTAACAAAATGCATCCGGCCTTTCCCATGTCAAAGAAAAATAAATTAAAAGAAAAGAAAGAGAAGGGAAAAGCATAAAGGGGATTTCATGGGATTTGACTGCCAAACTCCAACAGGCTCTTCTGAAAATCCCACCTTAAAGCAATAGACTTGTATTCTTGCATTTCTTTCTCCTGATGTCAGTAATAATGACTGCTGAATTAGTTTAAAGATCTCACATATTGCTCCAGGTTTTGTTTGTTCATTTATTTTCTGCATTTTATGCTCAAGAAGTTAATAAAGGGAAAATTCCCCTGCAAAAGAAAGGAGAAGAGAAAAGTTAAAATCATAAAGAAAAGACTGAATTTTCATCCCATTTAAATCCGCAGCTGATAATTGAAAAGGAAAGCTGTTTTAAATGAAGTATCTGTTTGAAAGATTGTGTTTCTGTGTTCCCAATTATGTACTGTATATTCCAGAAAGAGGTTCAAGTGCAGGGCTCTGGCAAAGTCCATGCTTAAAATTCAGCACAGTCTTAAAGTCCATTGACTCCAATGAGATTTTCTGTTTGCTAAAGTGTAAGCCTGAGCCATGCTGAAATTAAGTGTGTAGCTAAGCATCTGCTTAAGTGCTTTGCTTGGTCAGTGTATTTATTGCTCAACTCAGCACAGGAGAAAGCTGGGGAAGACCACAAACATGCTGAGAGACCAGAATTTTCCCCACAAAGAGTTCTAGAGGCCTCCTTAAATTTTGAAGCCAAATTGTCACTAGGTCCACCCAAGAAAGGACTATGAGCTGTTTTCTGAATTTCATCTGAATGAGACATCCAGGAACTGAAAACTCCTTGCTTTGTTTGGAGAACCTGATTCATCATGAGGTGTCCATCTCGCCCTTTGCCCATCATTGCAGCATCTGGGCTGCTGGCACATTTATTTTTCACTTCTGGATTGCACGCAGAATGAAAACCAAAATGTGCCATAAAACCACACAAGAGGTTTGAGTTTGGTATATCAGGCTTTGATGCAAAGGAAGAGTTTCCAGAAAACCAGCAAGGAATTTCCCTGTGGGATTTTTTTTTTTTTAGTTCACTTTGAGAGACTCAAGACCTCGGGAGGAAGCACATAGTTCAGCAGTTAAACCACAACACTGGCCATCGACTCAGCTGTAACCTTGCCCTTCCTGAGTTACTCCCTGTGACCTTCAGCAAACTGCCTCCAGACAGACCTTTCAAGCTACAGGGATGGGAGGACACCTCCATTTGGCCCCCAAACCCTTATTAACTGAGGAGCTGACTCTCAAAGGTGCCCGCACAGTGTGGACAATGTCCAGGTGGGCTGGGAGAGTGCTACTGGCACTCATTTACCTGGAGCTTTCAAGGGAGATGCAAGCCCTCCCTAGTGCGCAATACCCTGAACGCTCAAAAATGCAGACAGTGGTCCGAATAATATAAAAACCAAGTGTGTTATTAGTGCTGTCAATTTAGCCAAGAATGTTATGGCATGTGTGTCACTAAGAGAGACAGAAGCTATTATTGAAATGAGATTAGAATCGTTTTGAAACATCAACAGTGGCATTATAGTTGGTAACATTTCCATCTAAAATAGATGACACTGATGCTATACAATCAACAATGCCACTGGGAATATGATATAGAACAGAAGACTAGATTGTTTTACTCTATATTGATTTTCCCTTACTAGTTTTTGATTAACTGTCAAATCAATTAGCTTTCCCCACCCAAACACCATATCGCATCATTATATTTTTTGGTGTCCCCCTTGCAAACTCCCTGGTCAATAGCAAATGAACAAGAGAAGCCTGGACTCAAGTGCTCAAAAGTGCTCTGGAATAGAGGTTTTACAGGCAGAGATAAGTCCCCACAGATAGCCTGCTTCTCCTCATAATGCTGGAGTCCAGCCATGTTTTTATTGAATCAGGTTCTGAAGCTAAGGCACTAAGAGATCTGATTATAGCCTTGCCATAATGTCCTTTTAAAATAAAATGCGTGGCATTTTCACGGTGACATAATGTTCTTATGGCTCAGAAGAGACAGTGTGTCTAGAAGTTTTCGACCGGCTTGGCCTTCCCATATTGCAAAAGGAACACATCTATCATCCACCCATCCATCATAATTTCACAGTCCCTGTACAGCCAAACACCTTGCTTGTTTTATTATCTTTATCCCACAGCAGCCCTCCAGAAGCTGAAGAAAAATGTTACTGTTATAAATGAGGCATTAAGGGGAATCAATGAGAGGCCAGGGAACTTACCCAAAGTGACAGGCAGTCCCCAAACCCTCCTGGTGGGCTTCCTAATTACAAGTTCTTCCCACACACACACTTTTTTCCAAACCATTTCAGTAGGTGAAGGGACACACGCAAGAAGGAAAAGAGTGTTTCAATCTCCAAAACGGAAGTTGAAAAGTCATTCACGCCCCAGAATTTCTCTGCAGCTATGCAGTAGTGACTGGTAGGACAGAATCAGAAAGCTCAGATCCAGCCTGAGTCTAGATCTGAACTTCTCAGAAGTTGAGATCTAGGATTTATTTCTATTTTGGATTTTTGATGATGCACTTTTTATTCATTAACTAACTGCCATCTCTCTTCTACACTTCTGTTTTTCAGATTAAAATTGTGTTCGTTCTAGGCATTAAAAAAAAAACTCCCGAGGATGCTGTACTGTCTATCTACCAGGATGGATAAATTGGACAATATATATTACTATTTGCTTTACACCAGTACTTATAGGGCTCAGCTGGGACCAGGCGCCTTTTATGTCAGTCTGTACAGACGTGCAACAGAAGCCAGCTCCAGCTGTGAAGTTCTGGCAGCCTGAATGGGGACAGCAAGTCAAGGCAGGGAAAACCCAAGCTTAACAGCAGGTGAATGACTGGGACAGACCCTGGATGTCTCAGTTCCCAGTCCTCTCCCCTAGCCATTCACCCCGCTCTTTCTCGAGGGGCTGTTGTGATGGATGCCTTACTACAACACACAATAAATAAACACCTCTAATAAAGACTTATACCTTTGCTGTACACACAAGATCACAGAATCATAGAATGCTATGGGGTTAGAAGGGGCCTCTGGAGATCATCCAGTCCAACCCCCTGCCAAAGCAGATCCCCCACAGCAGGTCCCACAGGAAAGTGTCCAGGTGGGGTTCGAATGTCTCCAGAGAAGAAGAGTCCATCACCTCCCTGGGCAGCCTCTGCCAGGGCTCTGCCACCCTCAAAGTGAAGAAATTCCTCCTCATGTTGAGGTGGAACTTCTTATATTCAAGTTGGTGCCCATTTCCTCTTGTCCTGTCCCTGGGCACCACTGAAAAAAGACTGGCCCCATCCTCTTGCCACCCTCCCTTTAAGTGTTTAGAGGTATTTTTATCAGCTAAACAACTTTACCACAATTCGCTTTCCTCCTGCCCACTCCCCAGTACTTCCCAGTCCCCTAATGAGGAAAAAGGATCTTTCTCTAAGTCAAAGCTGACCCAGTGTTAGGTGTAGGGAGCCATAGGGAAACCAGCTGCTGCTACCACGCCGGCAGCCAAGACTCTCATTTGTTTTGGCTAGCGCTGAAGAATCAGCTTAGGCATCTTTGAGAACAAAATGGTGCATGGAACTGGTCCAAGCTGCAAAAGATAAGAAGCAATAAGAGT